>RSCD01000036.1:0-133178 GCA_003942215.1 Saitozyma podzolica | reverse complement strand
CCCCCTAACCCCCTAACCCCCCTAACCCCCTACCCCCCCCCTAACCCCCTGTCTCGCTCACGGTAATTGGGACAAGGGACACAGCACCGCCGCCTGTCCCAAAGCCAGGAGGGATCAACCGACCTGGCTCGCCAGCAAGAAGCTCTGGAAATTAGGCTTCACCTTCAAGCACCGGAACGTCTTCTGCTATCTCTGCTTCCTCGCCCTGAACGACATGGGTTTTCACCTTGACAAACAATGCAAGTTCAGCGACATCGTCCCCGAGACACTCTATGTGCTGTGGCGCGGTCAAGCAAGGACCCAGGTGGAGCTGAGGATGGGGCAACGGTGGGAGACAGAGGCGGCGTGGAGAGCCTGGTTGTGCGAGCATCATGGTCCCAACGTATGTCCCCGTACCTGGCTCGTGGTCGAGTGGATGCTTGCCGGCGTCCTTGGTGCAAACGGAATAAATATCTAAACCTCTCCCCGTCCGAAGAGTTATGTATCATCTCCCGGGACCCCCCTTGCCCACCGTTGCCAGCCGTTGCCAATTTGCCCGGACCCCCATTGGCTGTGCCCGGACCCCCCCCTTGCCCACCGTTGCCAATTTGCCCGGACCCCCCTTGGCTGTGCCCGGACCCCCCCCCTCGCCATGTCCCATCGGGCGCGCCATGTCACTTTTGCCCCGACCCCAACCCGTCGCACGGGCCATCTCACTTTTGCCCGGACCCCCCCCCCGGGCAGGTCGAATTATCTTAGGCGAGGGTCCGCAGCTTTGAGCTATAAGGCTTTCATACCACCGTAGAACTCCGTAGATCAGACAGACACGCTATGCACCCCCTAAGGTCTTCGCCTCCTGGAAACGGGTAATGACCCGCGGGACATACAACCTGATGCTCAAACGGTTGAGCCTTTGCCTTTTGCAGGCGAGGGTTCGCAGCTTTGAGCTATAAGGCTTTCATACCACCGTAGAACTCCGTAGATCAGACAGACACGCTATGCACCCCCTAACCCTGGCAAACAATGAGGCCCGTGCCACAAAGCTCCCGAATCAGGACACCGACCCATCCCGGCTGGCCAACAAGTACCTCGACTCTGTTGCTGACCACAAGGTCCGCCACCGCCCGACAAGCAACCTCCCATTCCACCCCATCGTCTTCTCCCTGGGCGGCATGATGAACGGCAGCACCACCAAGGTCTTTGCCTCTTGGAAACGAGTAATGACCCGCGGGACGTACAACCTGATGCTCAAACGGTTGAGCCTTTGCCTTTTGCAGGCGAGGGTCCGCAGCTTTGAGGTATAAGGCTTTCATACCACCGTAGAACTCCGTAGATCAGACAGACACGCTATGCACCCCCTAATCGTCGAAGCCAGACAGACACGCTATGCACCAGCTAATCCGATCAACTGTCTGTGTGCATGCGGGTTATCTTTGTGTTCTTAGACTACTACACCTCTTCTGCCTCTTTTTCGAGCAAACGGGTAATCACACGTGGGACATACAACTTGATGCTCAAACGGTTGAGCCTTTACCTTTTGCAGGCGAGGGTTCGCAGCTTTGAGCTATAAGGCTTTCATACCACCGTAGAACACCGTAGACAAGACAGACGCGCTATGCACCCCCCTAACCCTTCATACCAACGTAGAACTCCGTAGACCAAACAGACACGCTATGCACCCCCAAAGTCTTTGCCTCTTGGAAACGGGTAATGACACGCGGGACATACAACCTGATGCTCAAACGGCTGAGCCTTTGCCTCTTGCAGGCGAGGGTTCGCAGCTTTGGGCTATAAGGTCTTCATACCACCGTAGAACTCCGTAGACCAGACAGACACGCTATGCACCCCCTAATCGTCGAAGCCAGACAGACACGCTATGCACCAGCTAATCCGATCAACTGTCTGTGTGCATGCGGGTTATCTTTGTGTTCTTAGACTACTACACCTCTTCTGCCTCTTTTTCGAGCAAACGGGTCTCGTCTTCTTTCGGCTGCCGTGGTCGGGTTGAAGGTGGCCGATTCCCCTCACGATGCTTCACCCATGTGTACGCGATGGATCCCGTTGTGATGACGATGATGGATGCAGCACGAGACCTGCGCATTCAGTTTCTAGGATGACTGCCGAATCCTCGAGCAATCTCACCTGGAGATGATGTCACGGAAAAGCCAGACGGAAAGCAAGGTCTGTATGGCACCTCTGGCCGCGGCAGAAACCATATGTGTCACTGGGGACGTGACCTTGATAGAAAGGACACCCGCCACGCAGATAAGAAAGCCGACAACTCCCTAGGGGACGCATCTGTTAGTCATCGCACGACGACCGCTGGGTAGAACGGATTCTCACAGTGACGAGACAGCCCCATAAAAACCTCCGCAACTGAGAGTCGTCGAGGAATAACGCGTAAACTCCGGGCACCTCCCCTGCCAGCACGATGGTCGGTATCATCGCCAATGAGGATAAAACATTGGCGTACCATGCGAGGTGTAGGGCGGAGTGATTGACGTGAGGGAGTGAATCTTTGATGGTTATGGAGTGTATAGCGGTGGTGACGGATGAGAGAATACCAAAGGCAATGCCGATGCTCCAAGTTGTCAGGTCAGACGTTCCAGCAAACTCGTGGAACTCACAATGAAGGGCCCTTTCTGACGACGGTCGAATGCTGATCCAGTAGAACTCCGATCCCAAACCCAATCGTGATCCACACGCAGCAGACTGCGGCTTTAGGTGAAGGTGCGCCTTGGTTGGTGACCACCGCCACGGCGATCGCAAAGGGAAGGACAAGACCCCGGGCAACTTGGTAGAAGGACGCATCGACATAATGTAAACAGAGATTGTTGAAGACCAACCCCAGAACGTTGAGGGCGATCATCGGGCAGAGTTTCCGGACAGTCTTCCAGTCCCATCGAGGGAAGCTACACAGACCAGCGAGGTGAGATGCCATCAGGAGTACAGCGGCGACCGCCAGCTGGCAGAATAAGAGAAAGACGGGGACAGAGCTGGACAACATGGCCCATTTGTTTACCGTCACCATCTGCGGTATCTCATCAGCGGTTTCAGTCGACCTGATTGAGCGAGACGCCTGACCAGAATTGCGGCGACCATGTAGAACGACACCACGCCAACCTGCAAAACACATCAGCAGTCGTTTTGCATCCAGTCGTGGGATTCTGACTCAGGGAGCAAGAAGGATGGCTCACCACTTCTTTCGTAGACGAGCCTGCTTCCGTTCGGGCCACCATGGTGTTTTGACTTCCTGCTTCGGTGTAATGTGTGCTGTGTATGGTCACGTTGTCACTTGACAAAACACTGTGCTTTGCTTTGAAATAACAACACCTGCCAGGCGAGCGGTGTACCGCATACTCGACCAGATATAGAAGCATTCATTGTTCGGTGAATCCCCCAAGAGAGGAACGAGTTCCAAGCATACATACCCCGCGAGACATGCGAGACATCACTGACGTTACTGTTCCATGCGGGTGGTCCCGGTCCCTTTCCCGATTGTCAAATCGCACAACCTTAATCACACGCCACAACTCTAATCGTTCCCGCCCCTTTCCCGTGGCCGCTTCGTACTCATTGAAAACTACCTCTTCCGTCTGGCCTCTCCTTCCCGTAGGCCTCCGACGGAACTGCTCTCCTGCGGTGCCGCTGATGTCGCCGTACCATGCTAAGCACTTCAAAAGCTGAATGCGATATCGGTCTGGGTTTGTGTGTCCCCTCTATTCTGCATTTGCTACCGCCTGGTTTTTCGCAATCGAGAGACAAAGAAAGAATGGGGCAAGTACGCTTTCTTAAGCTTTCCCCAACGACGTTCTGCATCAACGAATAGGTTCCTTCTATCCATAAGTTATGTGGTATAGCTGACTATGGGCTCCCCATCCTGTCTAGGTTCCCCAAGGTGTCTAGAGATATGGTGGTCTTCGTTTTGGCGGGTTTCTTCGCGGGAAAGATCTTTACCTGGCAGTCGACCCTCGTCACTGGTCCACCGGTCGTCGCAGGTGAGCCAGCGGACCCATCCACTCCTCACTCCCCAGCAACTTCACGCTGTGGCGCGCGCCCGCAGTCTTCTTTGCTGGCATGCTGAGCTTGGATTCAGACCTGGCTGCACAGCTGCCGATCGGGGCCGCGGTGTATTCTCAAGTTCCGCAGGACGTACTGCATCATACCGTGAGTGCCATCACGCCATGCATTCCTTTAACTTTCCGTACCGACGCCAACATGGATTAGGCAAACGGTGTTGCTCCGGCAGCGCAAAAACAGCTCCTCATCCGCAGCGTCGCTACAAACCGTGCGGGCATGGGAGCCGTCGTAGGACAACTCCGTACGAGTGTAGCGCTGGCCACCATGCTGGATGCCGACTTCACCACCTTCCCCCTTGTGTCGAACCACGAGTACAGCGCCGCATTCGTCCTCGGGATTGACCGCCTCCAGCGGTCACTCGCTGCGGACACAACTCTCTGTGCAGTCTTGGCTACTCTCCCCCAGCAGCAGGTCTTGGAGCTTGTCAACAGTTGGTGCTTCGCCACTTGAACTAACTCCACATATGCCCAAGAGCGTGCAGCCGAGCTCCGGCAGTACTTCGCCGGATGTGGGGCGATATTGGACGACCGGCCGTGGGACGTGCGATTAGACATGTCTGTCTGCACTTGGGAGTGGGTGCGGCAGACTTTCGCCAAACTTGGACTACGCGATCGCTAACCTTTATACTCCTAGGTTACGGACGAGAGGACTCAGTGACCCTGAGAGAACAATGCTCGGATCTTGCCGAGTATCGTCCATTGTTCTCGAAGAACAATAAGGCTTGGCGTCCTGCGGCTTCGGTAAGGTTTGGTGGAGGTAGGCGGAGAACAATAGTCGTTCTGAGTTTCCGGCGTAGCGTCCCTCGTCTAAGGTGGCGTCGTCGATTCGGATTTCTGACAAAGACCTTCAAACCGGACACCTTGCCAGGTCTGTCCGGCTGGACGCACCACCTCCTGGCCACCGCTCTACGGGTTCCCGCTTTCCTCAAGGCCATCCACACGCTCACGGGTCTCATCATGGCTGGGACAGCTCCAGGACAGGCGATGCTGTGTGCTAGCAGGCTCACACCGCTGCGCAAGCCAGATGGTGGCCTCCGCCCAATCGCAGTAGGGGACATGATCTACAGGCTCGCGACCAAGGCCATCATCCGGCACGCAAACCGACGTGACTTCCTGCTACCATACCAGTTTGGTGTCGGCAGTAAGGGAGGGGTCGAGCCAGTGGTAAGGGCAGTCGAACGTGCTCTGGAGGGCAGCCTGGACCGACCGTACACCCACCTCACCTCGCTCGACTTTAGCAACGCTTTCAACACCGTCGACAGGAGGGACATAGCCGAGGGACTGCGCCAGTACGCTCCCATCCTCTATTGGGCTGGGAGATGGGCATACGGCTGCACTTCCAGCCTTGTGCTCAGCTCACCCGAGGGGAGACACATCATCAACTCGGCGCAAAGTGTCAGACTGGGGGACCCAATGGGACCTCTCATGTTCTCACTCGGTATACGCTCACTGCTCAGAGACCTGGCTTCCACCCTCGGCCCAGACCGACTGATCTTGGCCTACCTCGATGACATCTACATCCTCAGCCCGGACGATTCGGCACTGGAGCAGACACTGGCTTTCTTCAATGAGAGGCAGCCATCCATCCGCCTCAACCCGGCAAAGTGCAAGATGCTCGCTCTTGAGGACATCCGCACCGACGGCCTCCGGATGCTGGGGACCTGTGTGGGAGCCCGCTCTGCTAGAGAACAATTCCTGCAGGAGAAGATCGACCACGAGGCTGCTACCGTCGCCAAGCTCATCAACCTGCCGCACCAACATGCCCTGCTGGTTCTGCGGGTATGTGTGCAGCAGAACTTGCGGCACCTGCAGCGGTCCCTCAAGTCAGACGACCTCGTTGACCTATGGGACAAGCTCGACATCACCTTGCGAGAAGCCGTGGCCAGGATCCGAGGCCTCCCACGCCCCTCGGACCAACTAGATGCCGCAGTCATCTCCCTCCCAATCAAGATGGGCGGCATAGGCATCCTGTCCTACAAGACGGTCGCACCTCACGCCTATGCTGCAGCGTCTGAGGCGGCGGACACCACCCTCGCACCCATCCTCACCCCTGGATCTCTCCCGGCTAGCACCCAACTTATCACCCAACACCAACGCTGCCAGGAGATCTTTGCGGGGAACAGGGAGGCGCTGCTTGGCTCGCTCACTCCAGAACAGGCCAAGGCCATGGTCGAGGCATCGTCCAAGCTCGGCAGGGTCTGGCTCACCACGATACCATTCCAGCCATCTCTCCGCCTCACCGACTTTGAGGTCGCAGCAGCCCTCCAGCTACGTACCCTCACCGGCGAGCGCGAGGCCCACTGCACATGCTGCGGAGAGGCAAACTTCTTCGGGCACCCCTAGGTCTGCCTCCAGAGGAGGTTCAGGAGGGTAGCCCGACATGAAGGAGCCAAGCACATCATGGGACAGGCCCTCGCCTCGACCCCTGGTACCCGAGTCCGACTTGAACCCCTCGGCCACCAGACCAGCAGACGCAACGACATCCAGGTATTCTCTCTGCTCGGGTCTCAGGCCACGGGGCTAGCCAATGCCGAGTACGATCTCACGGTCGTTTCTCTGGCAAACAAGGATGCCCGTGCCACAAAGCTTCCGAATCAGGACACTGACCCATCCCGGCTGGCCAACAAGTACCTCGACTCTGTCGCCGATCACAAGGTCCGCCACCGCCCAACCAGCAATCTCCCCTTCCACCCCATTGTTCTCTCGCTTGGTGGTATGATGAACGGTAGCACCACCAAGGTCTTCGCCTCCTGGAAACGGGTAATGACACGCGGGACATACAACCTGATGCTCAAACGGCTGAGCCTTTGCCTCTTGCAGGCGAGGGTTCGCAGCTTTGGGCTATAAGGTCTTCATACCACCGTAGAACTCCGTAGACCAGGCAGACACGCTATGCACCCCCTGAGCTTCATAGCGATATCAGGCCCGAGATGTAACCCCTGAGCACCCGGAGATGGGTTTAGATGCATGCATAAAATTTCCACCTGGGATATCCCCCCCCCCCCCCCCCCAATCCAGAACGGGCATGTAACCCCTTAGCCCTCGCAATCAGTAGACGAAGCCCTTCTCCTCGATATAGAACGCGTGCCAGGCATCCCAGATGCCTTCCATGGAGGCATCATCTGCGGCACCTACGTGGGGCCGCTCGGTGAGAGACGGCCACCAGGTCTCTTTGACCCAGTGCCTGCAATCTTAGCATGTTATGAAACCGAATGGCTAGAAAAGAAGATAGCCTTCTTCATCCAGTTCGAACTGACCTGCCGTCCGACGCCGTCTCGTGTCGGCCATCCATGATAGGCCAGGGGTCGTAGATGTTGAGCCTGACCTCGGGGTAGCGCGCGTGCCACTTCCTCAGCGCCGTGGTCGCATAGTCGCGGTGCCGCCGCGTCCAGATACGCTTCATGCCTCGGTCGTAGCAGAAGATGCCAGTGCCAATCGACGTCGTGTGCATCCACGTGTATCGCGGCGTTGTGCCAAAAACCGTGAGGATGCGGTCCATCACATAGGTCGCCTGGTTGATGTACATCTCCTCAGGGACGTGGCCAAACCACATGCCAATGTTTGCCACGACGTGAGTGACGGGCTCGGACGTATTGACAACGACGTCCACGTCCTCGAGCGCCTTCGCCGGCCAGTCGTTGACAAAGTGCTGCGTGAACCGGATGGACCCGCGCGGATCCGACTTGTCGGGCAGCAGCTGCTCCCAAGTCCGGTCCGCTATCTGGTACGCGTGCATGTCGTCAGAGTATGCACATGCGCCGCTTGCCGTCCCGTTGTTCAGCGCGCGGTACAGGTGCCCGCACACGCTCGTGCGGAGGATAGAGTCGCCAATGTACACAACGTGCTTCATGTCCTTGATCTCCGAGACGCTGCGCGCATAGTCCAGCGGTCGCCGCTTGCACTGGTACGGAAGGTAGATGTATCCAGGCAGTACATCGCTAGGATACACCGACTCTTAAGGCAACATCAGCTCGGCTCGGGAGGCCACCACTTGTCCAGTCCAGTCCACCCTCCACGCTCAACACAAACAAAAGGGAGGAGAATAAAAGCAACACAGAAAGGGGAGGAAGATGATGGTGCCAAAACGCACCGCTGCGAGCAATCTGGGCAGCGCCCCACCACGATGCCTTGTACTCTGGGCGAATGTGGGCGATCGACACCCAGCGTCCGGGAAGCATGGTGCGGTAGTCAATGGCCGAGCACGGGCGCGAATTGTCGAGCAGGTGAAACGGCGTCGGGTCAGGCGAGCGCGCGACTGTGACAAGCTTCTGCCCGCTGCCGCGAACCTTGGGCACCAGGCGCTGGTCGTTGTTCGCAGGACAGCCCCCCTCGGTCTTGAGGTCGTACCACGCCCACACCTCGTAAACGCCCGACTGCTGCAGCGTGCACGTAACCACCGTCGTGCCCGTCGCCGCGTCGTGGTGATACAGCTCGTGGGTTGTCGGGATCGTAACCGCCAACGGCCCGCGAAAGTGCACGGCCCACTGGTCGGCGCACTCGAACCCGCCCTTGCCAACAACCTCAGCGTCGCACTGGATCGAAATGTTGAACGGCTTGCCAGCGATAATGGTTCCCTGGCTGCCCGTGCCAAAGCTCCAGGGTCCTGCGACAGGTGTGAGCGCAGTCCTGCCTGCCTGTCCCTACTGCCAAAGAACCAGTCTGCCAAACACGCACCGTCGCGGTCAAACTCCAGGTTGAGCAGGTTTATGGGCGGGGTACGCATTACGACCGAGTCGTCTATCAGGTTGTCAAAGTAGTGGTCGTTGGTCGTGAGCGTCAGGCCCCCCATTTGCCATAAGGGTGCCGGGTGGTGTCTGAGCGCGTTGGCGGCCGGCGGCTGGAGGATAAAAAGTAAAAAGACTTGCTACACTCACGGGTCAATGGCCCCGTCCAAGTTCTGCTCGTGGAACCATATAACCAAGGCAATGGCGAGGCCGATGCCAAGCGCGGCCATTCTGGCGGCCAATGAGCACCTCCCCCCCCCCCAATCTGCACGCTGCGCGTTCACAACCGATATACGCTATTCGACTCACATGAGCGGATGACGGACAAGCTGCGTCCTACAGCCCGAGTATATGGTGTATGTAGGCATGGCGGCAAAGTGGGAGTATAAGCAAGCAGGCTTGCAAATTGCAAGTGTGCAGTATGGCCAGAGTTATCTGCGCGCAGTCATGACACGACGAGGATGCTCTTGCTTTGCGGCCACAAGAAACCGTCGACGCGTAAGAGCGCCAAAACCCTGGAATTGCATTATTCGAAGAGTCGTCCCTGAACGGGGATCGTAGGAGAGTCAGTGGCAGGAACCCGGGCACGACAGCACGATCGGCGGGATACAATCGAAATCCATGATCTCTCGAAGACTCAGGCACCACGGGCCCGGCCCCAGTTGGTCTCCCTCAGGGCAAAGGGTCCCGGGAACACCGCGCCGCAAGATTATGTCTATCTACGCATTCTTCTCAGCCCTCCGAGGACGTGGCGTCGTGGGAAGAGTCGTCACTAGGAACTAGGGTCCTGAAGGCAGGAGATCGCAACCGGGGAGTATGTGGCAGGCACCGAAACGGGCCGCGGAATGTTGAGGTCTCATCCAACTGTCATGATGGGCAGGAATGCCTTCCGAGCGGGCGTTCATGAAATCACCTGCAAAAACATGAGAGGGTGATGGGTAGATACGTACAGCGTGGGAAACACGTCGAAGCACACCATCCACAGGGGTCTGGCTGCATTTAAGGCCTTTCTGGTCGGATCTATATCATCATCGTCCCCGAACCTATCACTAGTCTTCCGTCTTTTCGTGATAAACCCCTTCTCAGCAGCTCTGCTTTATTCCCCCACTGAACCATCTCGCCCAGGTGCTGGAGGAGCGAGATGCAACACCGCGTCTCGTCCGAGAACCCCGCCCCCAATCTTGAGGACCCTCGGCCTCAGCCATTCCATGGCGGGTCGAAGAAGACAGACAGCGACGGGCTGGGGCTCGGGCTAGAACTCGAGCCCAAGATTGCTGAACAGAGGGAGATGGCGGAACTCGAGAAATGGGGAGGGGATGTGGAGGACGAGAGGGAGATGGTGAGGCGGTCGTTTCAGCTGGCCTTGGGGCTGTATTTACCGGGGTATTGTGTTTGCGGCGATATCAAACATTTGCGGAACTGAACTGATCATGGCAGTCCGCGACTCCGTATCCGTATCGACGCGGAACCCCGGGCGCACTGTTCGCCTCTGCCTTGCTGATGTTCCGAGGCCGACTCGTCCGTAGTCTGCCGCGGACTGGCGGCCAGGTTCCTCAGGCCCTGTCCCGTCGACTCGCTCGCATATTTCTGGGCGTTGTGGTTGTTATCGCGGCGGTGACGTGGTACGTCGCTTACGGGCGAGGCCACCGGTTCTCGTCCTTGTCGTCTTCCAAATGGTCTGGAGAGCCCATTCCTCGCTTGCACCTCTTCATGCCCATCAACAAGGGCCTTGCCAATCAGCGTTTCTGTCGATCGGTTCTCACCGCCGTGGTTCACGAGTACGACCCGGTGATATATAATTGGGAGGAAGACGGCGACTCAGGGACACTGCAGAAAGCCAAGGTCTCGGGTGAGTCGCAAGCGCCCGTTACCGGGTTTGTGGAAGTATAGCCTGCTGAGGATTGTTCTCGAGGTTTGCGCAATGTTTTGGATACGTACCTCTCCGAGGGGACTCCAGACGACCTGGTTCTTCTGACAGACGCCACGGATGTGTGGTTCCAGCTGTCGCCACAGTTCCTTGTCAGCCGGTTCCAGGAGCTGGACGCGGACATTGTCGTCGGGGCAGACATGAAGTGCTGGCCCAATGATGAAGATTCGGTGGGCGATATGGAGGTTGATTCGACGCGCTGGTACAATCGCTGATCCAGTGTCAGGAGGACTGCACTGGAGTAGCCGAATCACCGCTCCCGCTTGGGATCTTCTCCGATTCGGATGATGAAAGCGGTTCCGGATTGTTCGTCTCCATCTTCCCCTTCGCCTCCGCGCATGATCTAATCGATTGGTCCTAATGCGATCCCTAGTCGAAGGCCTCGCTGGGCTAATAGTGGTCAGTCGCTATCTGGGATGCCGTTTATAATGACTGACACACAGCCAGGCACGGTGATAGGCCGACTGAGTGCGATGCGGCCCATTTTCCAGAAGATGACGGAGATGATGGAATCGCCAGAGTATGACAAATGGGGTACAGACCAAGGTGAGAGCGGGATTTTGGTGACTAAACCCTCCCTCCTCCTTTCTAACCCCCCGCGGGCGACGGTCAGCCCCGGTATTGACTTGAGGCTCAGCCGCGTTCAACATCTTCCTTGCCCAAGGAAAGATCGTTGTTGACCCCCGGTTCCGCTTGTTTTGGGCCAACTCGTTCGACGTCCCTTCGATGATGTGGATCAACACACCGTATCCTCCCGATGGTGCCTCGGACACTATCACGCCTTGGCAGCTTTACCCGCCGCTCGCCCATCACAAGCTGACAGGCGAGATCCCTGTCGTGGTGCACCTGAATGATCATGCTAACAAGGCGAAGCTTGAGGAGTGGTGGGGCACACCCTGGTTCGGCAATCCTGGTAGACGATTCAAACACTATGTCCATGGCCGAGCGTACAATGCCACGCTTCGGTTCGTCGAGGTGGACGGTGCGGTGCGGGAAGAGCGCTTGAAAGACCTGTGTGAATCGCATCTGGATATCTGGTAACGCACACTTGTCAGTCGGTAGTTTTGAGTTCTGGTAACTATGGATTCGACTGTCCTGCAATCCGAAAACATGTCCATAGGGTCCGACGGCGTCAAGTCATGTCTTTCCCTGTGAGGCGTGTCCGAGACCCGGGATGGAGGTGTGTCGGATACACGCGTGACCCTGGAGTGATGGCTCCTTAGGAAGCTGTCGATGTCAGAAGGGTTAGGGGGTGCATAGCGTGTCTGTCTGGTCTACGTAGCTGGAGGCCTGCCTCGACCTCAAAGTCCGTGAGGCGGAGGGAGGGCTGGAATGGTATCGTGGTGAGCCAGACCCTGCCGAGCTTGGACGATGCCTCGACCACTGCCTTGGCCCGCTCTGGGGTCAGCGAGCCAAGCAGCGCTTCCCTGTTCCCCGCAAAGATCTCCTGGCAGCGTTGGTGTTGCGTGGTAAGTTGGGTGCTAGCGGGGGGGATCCAGCGGTGAGGATGGGTGCGAGGGTGGTGTCCGCCGCCTCGGATGCTGCAGCATAGGCGTGAGGTGCCACTGTCTTGTAGGACAGGATGCCTATGCCCCCCATCTTGATCGGGAGGGAGATGACTGCGGCATCTAGTTGGTCTGTGGGGCGTGGAAGGCCTTGGATCCTGGCCACTGCGTCTCTCAGGATGGTGTCAAGCTTGTCCCATAGGTGAACTAGGTCGCCTGACTTGAGAGAGCGCTGCAGGTGCTGCAACTTCTGCTGCACGCATACCCGCAGAACAAGCAGGGCGTGTTGGTGTGGCAGGTTGATGAGCTTGGCGACGGTTGCAGCCTCATGGTCAATCTTCTCCTGGAGGAACTGTTCTCTGGCAGCACGTGCTCCCACACAGGTCCCTAGCATCCTCAGGCCATTGGTGCGGATGTCCTCGAGGGCAAGCTTCTTGCACTTGGCCGGGTTGAGGCGGCTGGATGGCTGCCGCTCATCAAAGAAGGCGAGCGTCTTTTGCAGCGCCTGGT
This sequence comes from Saitozyma podzolica, assembly GCA_003942215.1. Classification (NCBI taxonomy): domain Eukaryota; kingdom Fungi; phylum Basidiomycota; class Tremellomycetes; order Tremellales; family Trimorphomycetaceae; genus Saitozyma; species Saitozyma podzolica. The sequence continues at coordinate 120,454 of RSCD01000036.1, read as the reverse complement.
CATCTCGGTTGAGGATGTAGGTGTCGTCAAGGTAGGCCAGGATGAGTCGGTCGGGGCCGAGGGTGGGAGGACGGCTTCTGAGTGAGTGCAATCGCGCCTTGAATTTCGCAATGGAGAGTTGTGATCGGCTGACGGTATCCTAGAGTCTCAAGTAGCTCTCGCAGCCACATGATTGAAACCTGCAAACTCCAACGAACGGCACTGCACCTGGTGGCAAATTCCTCCCAATCTTGACTTCATCGTAGCTCATGGTTGTCTGCAGTAAGCGGGATGCAACTCGAAGTGTGCATGTGGTCAATGACTGCTTCCCAAATCGCATGAGTCCATATGCATGCACTGGCAAGACATGGTGGTTTGAGCTGTGACGGATGCAAACCATTGCGCAGGTATCGGTAATGTCATCCGAGGAAAAAAAAGAAGGGCGTGTTGGTATAAAGGATCCCTAACTGTCGGGGTCGCCATGGGGTCGTGGGGGGTGGATTCAGTTTTTCGCGGGATATTACTCCTGGTTGTGCCACTCTTAGGTGTCTTTCCCCTTGAAGCATTTTCCGCCCCTCTTTTGCGTATTATGGTTCCTGAAGCCGACGCCGCGGCCCTCCCGTGGGCTTGAAAATGTGGGAAGAGCTCGCGCACGTCATGTTCCCGGGGGCCGGGTCTCGTGCCGGGCCGTTCGCCGAGCCGCCTGCGAACGGGAGGAGAGTGAACAGTGCCCTCGTCTGCTGCTCCGGCATTGTGGGAGCTTGCCTCAGGGAGGCGGAGCATGACATCTTCCGTCATTTGTCCGTCTTCCCAGAGACTACGTAAATCCACAAGCTCGGCTGCGAGACTTTCGGAGGTCGTGAGGCACTGCCTGCTCTCGTTTCAGCGGGTCTGTTCCACTGATTAACGGTACGTTGGGTACGGACGGGCCGCTCCCGGCTTCCCGAATGTGGCGGATCCGCTGCCTCTGAGCATCATGATTCCTCACTGAAGCGGAAAATTAGAAAGCAAAAATACTACCCCAAATTCATGTGGAGGGCGTCGCCAATTGGCCCGCACCACATTTCTTGCCGTCTTCCGTTTCAGTACCGGAAAGGTTCGGCCCCGTTTTCGTCACGCTTCTTGCCGAGCATGTCGTTTGCAAGCGCGCTATAAAGGGTTATATGCCCGTTCTGGGTGGGGGTAGGTCCCGGGTGAAATTTACATGCATGCATCTGAACCCATCTACTCATGCTCCCGGACAAGGGCTACCAGAATCTATGCCCAGAAGCATCCTGGGTGCGATGTGGAAAGAGTTATGGGCAAAAAGGAGACCGACAGGTGACCAACCCCTAAGCCCGGGAGCAAATCTGCTCTACTGTGCCATCCAGCCCACCGGTCCATGCATGCGTTTCACCGATGCATGGCTGGTAGAGCACGGTCGTCTGATCCAGGATCTGTCGTTGGTTTCAGCATAAGTGCAATGTGGAAAGAATGAGACGGGATGAGAAAACGGAATGTTGAGACTCGCGGGTGCCCGACCCCCAAGCCCGGGATCAATTTTGCTCAACCATTCAGTCCCAACTTCGACCTGTCAACCACGTTGCAGTTAACCAACTTGGCTATCCTATCCAGTGGATAATGGCCGCCCATTGCAGCTTGCGATAGCAGCCGTGCATGCGGCACCACATTCTGAATGGCTGGCCATTGTTGACTTGGTAGCGGTGATGGTGATCATTAGGGTGTGCCTTGCACGGCAAGCCATCACCGGTGGAGTTGGCCCGGGCAAGCTGGAACAGGGCCCTGATTTGATCGTTGGTCTGATAGATCTCGCTGAGGTTGTTGAACAGTGTCGGAACTGCTGCTGGAGACTGGTTCCACCATGGGCTGGCTGCAAGTGACTTTGTCGGTGACCTGAGCCCACCGTTCCACCCCAAGGCATTGTGAATATCGGCCAAAGCTTGGATCTGTTGCTTGGATGGCCTGTCACCAGCCTGACCCTGGAATACCTTCCCCAAGACGGCCTGTTGGTAACACCCCCTCCCCCCTCCCACCCTGAGCGGGCATGTAACCCCCTAACCTTGTTCAGTTAGGATGCATGCATGGAATGTAATGTTCACCCGCCCCTACCCTCCGCACCGCCCGCGATAGGTCACGACGACAACCAGTCCAGCATTACTTCCTCGTTTGCACCGTTGATAGCTTTCTTGAAACTCCTCCAATTGCGTTCTGGACGGACAAACCCCCCCGCAATCATATCCTTGACTTCGGCCTCAACGTCACGGTGTTCAACAACGTTACCGATCCCGGTTGCGTTGTGGAAACGTTCGTGGGCGTGATCGAATCCGCGAGCGGGCGGGCGATATGACCCTCTCCTCAAGGCGGCGAGTGCTGTAACCTCACGCACGCTCTGAGGTCGGACGACCGTCACCTGCGGAGTGAGGTACGTGTAGGTTGTCAACATCCTTTTACTCGCAAGGAGGGGGGTCTTGGACGCATCAGTTAGCAACATTCACTGTCGGAAGGACCAACGTACTTCGCACTGCATCGCCATGGCGACGGTTGAAGAGGCCTGGGCACTGAAATCTGCAGCTGTAGTGAGAGGGTGCGGTGGAGTGAAATGGTGTCGCTTACAGCTGCCAGAGGTACCGAATGCTGTAACAATCACTGTACCGAGTTCAGCCACATCCTACCGTCAATGGAAGCGACTTGCGGTCGACGCTACCCGCGAGGGAGAAGAAGTCTGGGTAACTAAGATCTCTGTGAATCAAAACTGCCTTTTCCAGCTCCGGAGGTACGAAGGACGCCGGTCCGGACCCGGCCAGATGAACTCGAAAGGCGTCTCTATTGATAGGTTCGAAGACGGGACCCAAATCGTAGCCCCAAAGTAGGGGATCGGCTGCAGGCTTGTTAGCAGGGTGGGTCGTGAGACACGCGCAAGCGCTCAAACTGGCCCTTTATTTCCGCTAGGAGCTCTGCAAAGAAACTCCTGTAGTCTCGGCGGCCTTCATCGAAGCCGCCTGGTCGAAAAAGTGAGCGCTGGTTCCCAATTTCCAGACTCGCTACTCGCCCTGAATCATGACATCCCGCAGGATTGCTCCATCCCGCCTACCCCAGGTCCACACCTCCCCTTTGATCCCCTCGAGATAGCGAGATTCACCCATGCCATCGTTTGCTGGGTCGGCCACATAGTAGCCAGGATGTACCCCGTGTGCGTTGAAAGATGGCAGGCGCTCTATCGGAAGGATGGGGATGTGCGGCTGAGCGCGGACATATTGGAAACCGACGTGGTGATATTCAGATCTGTCCGCCATGTCCACTAGGCTCTCCAAATCGGAACGAGCCACGCTGCGGGACACTCGCTTAGCGGTGTGAGGAGCCACCAGAGAGACGACTCACTGTTCAGAGATTGGCATCAGGCTCAGTGCACCTACTCGAGCCCAATCGGAACCATACTGTTCAACCCATCGGAAATCTCGATTGTTATGGACAACTGCGTACAATGCATTAGCAGTTGCATCGAGAGGGAAGAGCCAAACACGCACTGCATACGAGGTTAAATTTGTCATCGAGCGGTCGGTTGAGCCAAGCTTCAAATAGGGCGTCGCTGTAGGCTCCCATGCTAAGAAGCCGGTGTGGTGAACAACAATCGTACGGTCTCCACAGTCTTGTTCAAGACTCACTCGATTTCGCAGGTGCCCAGTATCACCAATTGGGCGCCATCTCCATCGGGCCACTTGCCGTTGACTTCGGCAGCCTGATGCTCGGGCATGAACACGATAGGCTGGTCGAACAACCCGAGCGGCTGCAGAACCCGCTCGAAAAGACCCCACCGAAGACCCTGGCCAAACCGTTTGACTTGACCTTTTGGTAGCAGCCGCTCGGCCGTGATGAGTGCCGACATATAGACTGAGGATGTCAGTCAGCATCTCCGAACAGTTCTTGCGATGACGCACCATCGTCGTGAGCTCCGAACGCCGATGCCACCAAGACCCTGCTGCGGAAATTACGAGGGAGGGAGTGGGTGGCCCAGCTTCCGAATCCATTAACGCTCAGAAATGTCTTGGCCTTTTCCGGGAACGCAGTGACGTGTGTGTCGAGGTCAAATGCCCAGGTCAAAATGCGAAACGAGAGTCCAGCGCTGAGACAAGCAAGCAAAATGGTGGTTGGAGATCCGAGGCTTTTCCAAACTCGCCCCGTGCCCATGCGTGGAAGCGGTAGTTGAAATATCATTGCTAACGACAAATGGGGTGGAGCAGTGTCCGGACGTTCTCGCGATGGGTTTGGAAAAATGACAAGGAGCGACTAAATCCTTTGGCCATGAGGGGATGGAATCGGCCTCTTATTAGAATATGTGCGCAGCTCGTCCGTCTGTAGACGCCCGTCGGATAGCTACTGTGGGTGACTCCAGCCGTGCCTAGTTCAGCCACAGGAATTACGTACAAATCTCTGCCCACTTTCCCACGCACCTGCTGGGGATGACAACGGCTAGGACTGTCCAAGACATCGGGGGCTTCCCGAGTCCTCCCGCGATAACGGGAGTGAGAGAACGGGTACTACAGTAACCTCTTGGCGAACGGCGCGCTGTGGTCCATTATTTATACCTCCTCCTCAACCCCTGAAACTGGTGCACCACCTAACAGGATCTTTGGTGGGAAAATGAAGGTATAATGGCCGTGGGATAAGGAGACTGCGAACTCAATTGTCCCGCTCGTGGCGATCACGACGGGCGAAAGCATAGATTGGGCTGATCATGTGCTGATGTGGGGGAGAGAAGAGGGCGCCGGTTGAGAGAGTGAAAGTCTCCATCGCGTTCCTCCCTCTCCCGTCTCGTGTCGTACGAATCTCGCTCCGTCCCAATCTCCCGGCTCGATCAAGTACTCGGATATTTCTATTACTAGCTGAATAATCGTTGATGGTTGGCTAGTCTGATTATTGGATAGTTTCCCGGTCCCTCCCGGAAAGGACGCATGCACTACTGATGACCCAAGAACTACGAGTCGAATGAGGAGGGGCCGCCTATTACGTGAACTCCGCTAAATTGTTGGCAAGTCAATGCATCGGTTCTGACTGTCTGTCCACGAGCACTCTGCCGCTGCGCAGTCTCATCAAGCATCGGCGACATCCTTCTACCCGATATGGGATATAGATAAGCCCAGGCCGTCTCAACCTTCTCTGGAACAACGATCCGCCTTGGCGCCACTTCAAAGCCCATGTCGTTCCCCGTTGGGAATGAGTCCCGCGCCTGGCTCTGCAGTACAGTATGCTTTTCTTCTGGATCCGCAACCACGCTCCGCCCACTTCGATTTCCTTCGAATCGCGCAACAACTCAGGGCTAATACAACCACCGCTCTTCCCCTTTCCCGTGCTTCGTCATCATGCTGCGGTCCTGCTGCTGCCGAAGCCCCGTGTAAACGTCTGCGGTTGCTACATGACAGACTCCTACTCCATACCCTGCTCGTATACGAAGTCCATGTCTGCTCTCTTGGGCGCCAACAGTCGTGCCCACTCCAGGTACAGCCTGAACACGTAGGACGTCATGTCGACTTGCTTCCAGTTTGTGTTTGCCCATTCTCTACCTGCATTCGCGATCTCCCGTGCGAGTGCTGGCTCCCCGCCTTCACCCGAGGTATCGCCGCGGAACTGAGATGTCAGGTTCGAAGTCCTACACAGCGATATATTCGAAGCTCCGCTCGCGTGCGGACCATCGGGCTCGGATAGGCAACACGGTCAAGCAACGAGCGCAGGGAGGCAGATTCTTTGAGAACGGTATGTTGCCTTCTCTCGTGCCCCCAGCCGACAGGCGTTGTGACCTTGGCAAGCGACTTACAAAGGCAATGGCGTCGTACAGATCCGAGTAGTCTACCTGGATCGGAACATAGTGCACCCAAGGCTGCATTCTGTCGGTCCACCATTCGGCTGTGATTGAGTCAGTGGACATGCCAGAATCTGGTGCTCCTCACAATCGACACCGGAAGACGGTATCGGCCGAACAAGGAGCTCTGGGACTCACGGAAGATAGTCGTCTTGAAGATGAGAGAACCGGCCGAGAGCAGTCGCTGGAATCGAGCCGACCATGCGTTTCCGTCGCTGAGCACTATGTCAGTAGGGCGAGCACACGACATGCCGGGTCGCTCACACATCAACCACATATTTGTAGTGCAAGGCTGCATCGTGCGTTATGAGCCCGGAGAACCGATACTCCGCGGCGAGTTCTTCGCATGTCCCGTCCGTCACATCGCATTCTACGGGGTTTAGCGTCGTATGAGCTGCATCGCGGCCGATGGTTCGTTGCAAGCACACCCGTGAAACTCACGAATCGGCTGTCCCGTAAACGCCAAGTTGTGGTAGAATGCATTTGCCTCGCCCAGAGGCACCTTCTTCATGCCTTGGCTAATGGGTCGACCGTTCATCCCTTTTGGGGGACTGAGCATCTCAACCTCGCCTTGGGCGTCATTGGTGAGCTTTAGCAGCCTGGTGCGCTGAGTGTCTCTCCATGATGTCCCCTTCCAGTAGTACGTCCCAGTGTTGCTTCCCTTCCACAGCAGCCTGTCCTCGTACTTCTCCTCCCATGGCACGTCGCGCATGCCCCTAACCAGCTGCTCCACCGGAACTCCAAGGATGTCCGAATGAAGAGTCGTCTTAGACAGAACGAAGAGAGGAGACAGTTCCGACGCCGCGGGGTCCTTCTCCAGGAGAGAACCGTGGAGAGGAACGATCTCCGGGTGATCGCATAGATCCATTGAGCGGTAGTGGTCGGCGATGAAGGTGTAGGTGCTGCGCGTGCCGTTGGATGGGTCATAAGGAGCCGAAGTGCTTCCGAGCTCGACTCCCATGGGTGAGTTTGCCGGACACATAGCCTTCCAGCCCCGAAGGGTCAAATCGATCTCCTCGTTCTCGTCGAAATCTGGGGCCTATCAGTGGTTGTCCTAACCCGAGAGGGATCAGGTGCTGCCGTCGCAGTGTCTCTCTGATCTTCGGCAACCCAAGCTAATCCCGACTGTGCTTGACTCACACTCCTCCTCGTCGAGGTAATTGAGCAGTTCCTTTCTATGGTTGTAACTGATCAACCCACTGGGTGTATCGTGCACCCAGTAGACCGCAGTGAAGTCCTCCAAGTACTCTGCGATCGGTAGGATCAGCCTGACTTGCCCTTCGACCCGCTCTTTGGCGCCGTCAATGTCCTCCTCATCGAATAGCTTCGATGTTGCCAGACTCCCATGCTCGACGCGCAAGGTGTAGGTGCCGGGCAATTTGCTGATGCGATCCAAGCGCCGATTCAGGTCTGTTGGCGAGAGAGAACGGAAAGGAAGGAGGTCCCGGTCGATTTGATCGTACTCGTCCGGCAGTGTAACGTTGTTATTCCTGCAGAACTCTGTCAGTCGCCAGACCTCAGGGACCAGCTGTTTGACCGAGAAGACAAAGTGGTCATGTGTCTCACACGTACAAGACGTATTTCCACCATCTGTCGAAACCTTTCGGTGGGGGACGCGAATACCTCTTCCGATACGTCTCCACCGCCTCTTGCAACGAACGGCTCTGCTTGGCCAGCTTCGTATCCCAAGCCTCCCTTGCGTCTCTGATGAGCTGGTAGATCGGGTGCACTTTGCTTCGCATGTCGACCTTGAGCAAGCCTCGGTCAACTGGATGCTCTCTGCCTGTGCGCATTACCACTCCGGGCGGAAGGGCTGCGCGCCGCTTTCTGTGCGCAGGCGTGCCAATCGGCATCACACCTCCCGGGGCGCTGTGTGCCACTGGCAAGATGGAAGGAGTAGACGGGCGAACGGCGAGTCGACGGGCGAAGCACCAGAGTAGGAGGAAAGCGGTCACGTACACCAGCCACCGGCTGACCTTGTTGCGTCGACTGAGGACTGACCCCGCACCACCGATTTTGAGCCAGACAAATTGTGGTTGCGCACCAGAGGCGTCCCGACCACCAGATAACCTCTTGTAGCCGTGCCGCACGACATTGACGACACTCCATATTCCTTGCCCTCCCGCCTCACCAGTCGACCCCGCTTTGTGGGAAGTCAACTGCCTGCGACGCTTTTGTTGGACGGTGCGGCTCAGCGAAGGCGGCCTGGACAGGGAACTAGGCTCGTTGTCCGGGAGACAAGGCGTGGAAGTCTGTGTAGGCGAGCCGTTCGGTGAAGAAGGGGCAATGTATGTACCCCGAAGTGACATGATGCTGACGGTGGATGAGAAAGTGGTTGGAGAATGGGAAAGGGCGCAAAGATAACTGCTTTGCAGAGACACAAATCGTATGACGGGGGGGCAATTGGAACAGAAATGATTCAAGGATGATGTCCTGATCAGACGGTGAGGCATCGCAAACAGGTGGAGGGGTTGTTCAGTCTCAAAATCAGGGCATTGCGTGAACCGGGAATTTCAGGAACAAAACTTGCTCTCTTCTCACACTCGCCGCCCGAACGAACCCGCCACGCCCTTGATTCATCGCGGCGAACGCAGGAGCAGGATATGGATCCCAGATAACCGGCACCCGTCCCGTTTGGAACAGCGGAAAAATAAAATCTCTGTTCTGGGGCGATCACACCCCCTTACGCAATAACCTGAGACACATCCCGATTTGCCCGTACAGGGGCGGCCTTTGAGGAGCCGAACATGCCGGCATTGTCTGATGTTCGGGTACCCTGCCCTATACATTTCATTGGCGGGCGAGTCAACCGCGACACACACGCGCGGTATTTGTTTCGAGTGGTGATGCGTTTTGCTCTGGAGGAATCCTCGTGGTCCGGCCGACTCCACGAAAAACGTTTTGAGTTCTGAGGACAAGCGCATGCTTCCAGAGCATGGCCTCGCATGTCCTGCACTTCAAATGCTAGATGATCCATTGCTTTGTAGTCAGTCATCGATGTCGCCCCGTACCCATCGGCCGACCGCTCTCACTCACATGCGGCCAATCTCTTTCATGCGCTTTGGGTTGATCATATATCTTTATCGCCTCTTGTTCCCAGTCGTATGTAAGTGGTCCCAAAGCCCTGACCGTTATGCCGGCACGAGCGGTGTCAAAGATCTTTAGGGGTTACATCTCGGGTCTGGTAGCGCTATGAAGCTCTGTTTCTAGTCGTCTAGCGAAGGCGTCCCAAACAAGTGATGTTTATGGATGGGAAGGGTGAGAAGGTTTTGACGCGCGACAATGCCGATACGCTCCTCCGGGGCCACGACCTGCACGCTTTGTGGCGTTCCGTCACTCCACTGACACTCCACGCGACCCAACCATGGTTGACCGACAAACTGAACAAACTTCCTTGTCTCCCGTCCTTCCAAATACCTTCAGCCCTCACACAAGCTGGGTTCCAGCTGCCCTGAGAGAAGCAGGCGGTCGTATCCACCCCCATCACAGTCCGTTCGGCTCTTTCGAGGCCGGCAGAGGTCTACTCTCTCACGGCCGCACTCGGCGATGCTAGGCAGTGGCCCTCCGGCACCAAGCCCTGCACGTCCAGCACCTCCTGCGCCTCCGCAAATTCCGCGCTCGCTATGCATTCATGTCGATGGCCCCACAATTTCGACATCCCCCACACCGCCCCCCCCCCCCCCTTGCGGGCCCCTCGGATCTTTCCCAATGCGTACGGGGGCAGACTGGCCTTCGTGGTCGGCCTTCGTCGACGTCTCGTTGCGGTATGTTGTGTGGGAAGAACCGGGGTCTCTCAGGACAATAGAAGAAGGGGATGGAATCATGTACCTGTTGCATAGCGGAGGAATCTCTCCGCGAGAGCCAGCAGCCTGGCCGTCAGCGGGGCGACACCGAGCTGAGATTTCTACTGCCACCACGAAGTAGGGTGCCTATTCAGCTCTTTCCCAGGACGAGGAAGCTTCTAACCGGCCTGCCACATGCTCTCGGACCCTATCATCCGTCCCATGAGATATGCCTGGCAGATGGATCCTGCGGGGTCCTGCTGCTCCGCAGGCAGCCCGTTTGGCGGCGCCGGTGTTGTCTCCTTGCTGAAAGTCTATGAGAACTTCACCCACTCCCCGAATGCGCGTGCCTCACCCGTCCCGCGAGCGTATGTAGCTTGGTTTTCACACGCAAGTCAGCAGTATCCGGGCGGCTGAGAGATGCGGAGAGGTGCTCTAATTGTATCGAATTGTGTTTGGGAGTCGGTGGGTTCGAGCGGGACCTTCCCACGGCGCCGCAGTGAGCTACCGTCAGCGTGTCGATAACGTTCCCGTCTTTTGGCTAAGAATTTGACCACCAGCACAAATACATAGCTGTAACGACCTCTCCGTGATGTGTCGCTCATCCGACTCTTCTGAGCCACCTTCATCTCATGCTCAGTTCAACACGAATCAGTCTACGAGGTGGGGGGGGGCTTACTGATTGTTGCTCTACTCTGCGTAATCCTCGTCCTCATCCTTCATGTTTCGGACTTCGATGCCATCTCGCTGGTCTCGCCTCTGGACTCGCTTCGCACGGCTGACACCCGGATTGTGTGGCCCACCATCTCTCGGTTTGCCAATGACGTTCCCCAATGGCACTTCGTCCGCGAGCACTTGCAACAAGGGGACAGCTGTCACCTCAGGCGGCTACCATCAAACTTCCCCGTCCCAATTTGATCAACCTTACTCCGCGGCTATCGTGTACCTCACCGGTACCGAGAGGACCCGAGCGACAGACACACTCACATCCCTAGAGATGCTCGCCAGAAATGTACCGCTGGAGCGACCGTATCCGATCTTGATGATGCACGACGGCGGCAACTTGGCGGATCCAATATACCAACAAGCTTTCACCGACCGCTGGACAGCACGGATAGAAGAGCTTCGACAGTCTTCCGAGTCGGTCGACGTGCTGCATCGAATGGAAGCTCTGCGGTCTATGATCGAGTTCGTACAAGTCGACATGGCGCCTCCCGAGGATGCCATGCGTGTGGGGATGCAAGCTTTGAACCCTTTCTTCGACTCCAACTGGCCCGGTGAGTGCAAGCGGACTTGGCTAAGATGCCACGATGTTGACGAGTGATTTCGCAGGTTATCACAGCATGTGCCGTCTGTTTGGGACTCGTATCTTTACCCATCCCAGAGTCCGCGACCTGGATTTCTACAGTGAGCTGGTCAATGTCGTGCCGGGATCTTCACTGACGCAGGCCCTTGCAGTGAGAATGGACACGGATAGTTTCTTCCCCGAGCCCCTGGCGTATGATCCTTTTGCCCTCGCTTTTCGGCACAATCTCTCCTATGCCGCCCGCCTACAGGGGACCGATGGGCCCCATGCGGTCGTCGGTCTTTGGGACTGTGTGGCTGAGTTTCTACAACACCACCCCGATCTCCAACAGAGAATGGAGAGCAACTCAGTGTCCGTGCCCCCAGAGCCCCGCGGATCACACGGGTTCCCCGGTTGGTACAACAATTTCGAGATCGTCCACCTTCCGTCCTTTCAGCGGCTCGTTGTGGTCAGCTGGTTGCGGAACGTGGAAAAGCACTGGCGGGGCTTCTATCAACATCGATGGGGTAGGTCCCACAACTGCGCTCGAAGCTCGGCTAACGATGCGGCTTTCAGGAGATGCTTGTATCAGGCTCTTGACGACAGCAATGTTCTTCGAGTCTAACGACGTCCGCGAGTTGTGCTCCTGGCCATACTATCACCAGGCGAGTGATTTGGGCGATGGACCTAAGATACGCGCTTACAAACTCACCCTGGCCAGGCGTACTTTCCCTCCACATGTTCACCTGAGGAGGACCTGCGCAAATACCGACTGTACCGTTATACATGCGTTTAATGGCTGGAGAAGGCTACTTTGGGCCCCGATTATGGATGGATAAATGTGCCGCTCTTGTGGCCGCACAATGATGCCGTTCCCATTACTATTGATAGTGTGGTCGATGTTCAATCAGACCTTGTCTCCGGGCACGAGGTCTGGTGTACGCTGCAGCATCAAGGGTTGGGTTCCAAAGACCATCGCCGCACGGGGTGCACAGCGCGTCTGTCTGGTCTACGGTGGTCTACGGTGGTATGAAAGCCTTATAGCTCAAAGCTGCGGACCCTCGCCTGCAAAAGGCAAAGGCTCAACCGTTTGAGCATCAGGTTGTATGTCCCGCGGGTCATTACTTGTTTCCAGGAGGCGAAGACCTCCGTGGTGCTACCGTTCATGATACCACCTAGCGAGAGAACAATGGGGTGGAAGGGGAGACTGCTGGTTGGGCGGTGCCGGACCTTGTGATCGGCGACGAAGTCGAGAAACCTGTTGATCAACCGGGATGGGTCGGTGCCCTGGTCGGGAGGTATGTGGCACGGGCGTCCTTGCTTGCCAAAGCCACAACCGTGATGTCATATTCGGCGTTGGCTAGCCCCGTGCGGTGAGACCCAAGCAGAGTGATCGTCTGGATATCGGTGCGCCTGCTGGTCTGGTGGCCGAGGGGCTCGAGTCTTGACTCGAGTGCCCGGGGTGGAGGCGAGGGCCTGCCCGATGATGCGCTTGGCACCATCGTGTCGGGCTACACGCCAGAATTTCCCTTGGAGGCAGACCTCGGGGTGGCAGAAGGTGATACGGTATGCATGGACTACTGCCCAAGAGACTCTCATGCTTCTTTCTAACCAAAGTAGTCGATCCACAGATAACCTTCACTCTACATTTGGTGTTGAAACCGTTCTTGGTTCGACCGAAACCACGAGCCCCACCGCAAAGATCACCGGTTGCAGATCACCACGCCCAGACCCAACCTTCTGGAACTTCGTGCCCGTAATTCATCCACCGCCCGAGACCGCCGTTCCAGTCCACCACTCTCCTGTACGCGAGTATACTCACTGGGACCCGTCAGCGATTATGTTCGACCGAGGAATGGATGAGCGATTCACTGGTACTGGGTGCACTACCGAGGAATCCAGTGGCGCGGGCAAGAATGACAGTATCGAGTACTGTAGGTAGCCTGCGGAAGCATCAGCTCAACATTCTATACGCAGTCCAATATCTCACCAGTACCCAAAGCGCTCTGCCGAGCGGGCCACCTCGTGATCCACGAAGTGCCATCCAAGCATCAGAAGCGGGTCCCTGTTCCAGTCAACGACGGTATCCGACCAAGGCGGCACACGATTCACCTCCAAGCGGGATCCTGCTCGTCCGTGGTGAAGACCACGTGCTTGATATCGATTCCGAAACGCTTGAGGTCCTGCATTGCTTCCCACGCCGCGTGCGCCCATTGATTAACTGACATTGCCAGCCAGTCGTCTGGGAAATCTGGCACCGTCAGATCACAGTATCACGCTTTGAGATCCAAAAAGCCCTTCACTCGTCCGCTCACCTCCTCGACGGATATGGACCGCGAAGAACGGAGGAACCTCCTGTCCCGGTCCGAGGCCGAATGTGTAGCGAAGGTAATCGTCCGCGAGCCTAATCAGAGCCGGTTGAAATCTCATGTGCCGCGCGATTGTACCCCACACACCGCCACCCTCGCGCCACTCGGCATGAAGGTCCCACCGCTCGGGCTGTTCGAGTTCCCAATATATGTTGTCGACGCAGAAGACCTGTGGGTCGGGCAGGACCTCGGGATTCGGGACGCTGAGGGTGCCGAGCATCTGCAGGGATTCTTCCGGGACAGACTGCGCGTCGGCAATGAAGCGGGAGAACTTGACGATGTCGGAGATGAAACTGGCGTGCTGGCCCGGCTGTCCAACAGCATAGATGCTCCGGGGCAGAGGGGTCCAGCTAGCGTCTACCAAGGTGAGACGTCGTACAAGAGACATTTCGCTCCTGCACATCGTGGACAGATCTTACCTCTGAACCGGAAGAGCTCTACTCCCGTGTCACCAAACCATTGTCCCCAGGTGTAGCAACCGAGCTTGTCCCCTCCAGTGATGGCTCTTGGGGGGAAATCAAGTCTCCAACCTCCAATGCAGTGCCGTTGTTATCCGTCTGCGGATACTCGCCATCGTAGATCACCGACTTGAGGTGATCGGGCTGATTGTCGTACTGCCGTAATTCATGTAACTCGACAATTGGTTGACCGAGGGTGAGGGCCAGACGGTCCAGGTCGAATACGTCACTCACGGCAATGTCGTGGTCGTGTCCGCCCAGCTGCCCCGAGATCGCCCGGAAAGGAAAGACTATCGGGATGTGGTCAGAAAACCGAGCGGCGTAAAGCGCTAAATACTGTGTTAGCTGCGGCAACCAGGTCCCCAGAACGGGCGAAGCCGAGCCTGGCGTCTCACCGTTCGCCGTGGTCATGACCTGGTTGTTATACCTGTGCATCTATCTCAGCATTTGGAGATGCGTGGAGGAAAGAAGGGCCAGGGGTCAGGAAAGGGGAAGAAGAGGGTGGGGGACAATCCCTTGAGTTCACGTGCTGTTCTCTGCAGTCGTATTCGAAAACTTGTGGAACACTCACCCTCCAACGGGGCCCGTAGCGAAATACCTCTTGTCATCTCGGAGGTTCTCTCTTAGCTTTGTTCTGGCCCTTGGGACTTTAGTCCGCCCCAGCTTGCCCGGCGAGGTTCAGTCCAAAGCCGCCTGTTCTCTTTCTTCGTCCATGCCCAGAACTCTCTGGGGCTCGATACGGGGATGTCCGCCCAGAACTCTTGAGACGAGGATTCGATCTGCTGCCAAGGCCACCATATGCCAGGGAGAGCGGGCTGCTGGTGATCTTGTTCGATCTGGGCTGGAAAGTTCTTCGGTCTAGGTGTGCGATTTGGGATCCCGTAGGACGACTCGGGATGGAAATGGGACCTGTGATCGGAAGTGTAGCGGGCGAGGAGCAGGAGACCCCGAACACTGACAAAACGATGAACACGGTGTAGCGTGGGGTCCGCATGGTTGCCAACGGGTACGATGAAGGAAAATCCCAATAGCCGCACAGTAGGATAAGCAGCGCTGCGAAGCTTCGTCGAGATGAGAGGATATCAGATACGCAACGAGGGACGCCTGGAGAGATTGAATCGGGAATCGCGGATGGGCTCGAACGGTGGGTGCCCTTTTGAACCTGAAGCTTCGGAAGCTAGAGCAACATATGGAGCATCATTCGCGAATATCATGCCTCCGCTTCTTCCCCGTCTCACTGTTTTGCTGTGAAGCAGGCGACGACGGCTCTCGAGCGACCCGCACCGCATTCACGCGCGGCGTAGATTCCTTGTTCCCGAGTGGATGGTTGGGACGACGACCAGATTTTTCCAGGCACGCCAGGGGGAAAGCGGTATGGCGCGGGAAATCGGCGCGACCAGATTTTACCAGGCACGTCAGGGGGAATCGCACTTGTGTCTCATTTTGTCGCATGGAGGATTTTTACCGCAAGCGTGAACAAGGACTGTTACGTAGGCCTCAGGGAAAGGGGAACGGGGAGGAACCTGGACAAAGCCGGGAGTTCGGCTAGGGGGTGCTCATTCACCAGATTGCGCCTATAGCCAGAGTACTCGTCTCGTTGGTCCGTTGCTCGATGGGGGGGGGCCCGGAACGAATCAAGGGCAAGACCTTGAGCCTCCCGAAACCACTCCCGAACTCTTACCCCCCCGCGACAGAGCCTGTAGCAACGGCACGGCACGCCAACTGGCAGTGGTCTCCCGCCGGCGTGCTTCCGCGAAGCGTACTGGCGCTATCATGAGCACATACCTGCAAGATGATCTGGTGCGTGCTGAATTTGGTCCAACAACGTCTACTTCGACTCGGCCGTGAGTGTGTCCTGCAGCGTTGAATAAACACCGCCTGCTACTCATCACGACCAACCAACAACCCCTCGCCATGAGCGGACCTTCGCTCGCCAAGAACCCCGACGCACTCCCTCTGTTCTCCGCGCGATCTCCGCCCATAGGCTTTGGAACGCTGGCAACCTCCTCCATGCGTCTAGCGACTCGATCATCGTCCATGCGAGGCCGCAAAGTTGCATCGGCTCTCTGGCGGGGCATCACTATCCTCGTTTTCCTAGGACAACTCCTCAATCTCCTCCCCTGGATGTCCATGAACACTCTCAACAGGGACCTGAACAGCTTGGCGAGGTCGGTAGATCACCGGCCAACCGACGCCGTAAGGTGGACGAAGGTGCTCGCTCATGCGCCGGGATTCACCGTCATTGAGAACCTGTGAGTCTCACGAGATGTCAAGGGTGTGGCTACTGGAGACTCGAGCGATCGATCGGCGGATCTTTGCAGTCTTATTCGAGGATAGGAGAGGAAGGACGAGCTAGCCTCGAGCCCATCACCGTGTCGCCCTCCGTTTGAAGAACCTCGCTCACTCTCAACTCGTCTCTGATAGATACTGGTACAACCACACCTACATCCTCCTTACCGAACAACCGTGGCATATACCACAGCAATCCCATATCGCCAACACATACTTTGAACCAGATTTGTCCACCAACGGTCACGTTCCGGTCAAGATCTGGTCTATACGAAACAACCCCGTCTCGCCAGAAGTGAAAGAAGAGGATCAGCTGGGATCGACAATAAGTTTGGAGAGAGCAGTGAAATTGTCAGAGGAAGCAGAGGAGCTGCAGAGTCCCATGGTGAGCAGGCCCTCTTACCGAAAAGAGGAGCAGCCAGATGTGCGGGGTTGACACCAACTCTTACTGCAGATGATCAACAATGACAGTAGCTGTGAGTTTGTCACTACATCATCGTCCCAAGTGTTCGGCCGTAACTGACCCAACACTCTAGTCGTCTCCCATAGTATGTGTCGGTAGAAGACCGGAGTTGCGCCATCTCTTGGCCGTTGTCGTCTCGGCAAGATGCTGACCATGCAGTGTATCATTGGATCGGAGAGATGTTCCTGGGCTCATGGCGGGTCTGGTCCCACTACGCCTTTCGGTCCGGCCTCACGTTGCCAGACATCAAGGCCGTGTCATTCGTAAGGACGTATGGCCGGGGCGAGAAGCCCGCTGGTGCCGAGAATGCAGAACTGTGGGAAGACGGGCCGGGGGCAAACAGGTGGTTCACTGAGAAAATCTTGTAAGTGATACCCACCTCTAGTCTCGACACGTACGGGAGGGTCCCTACCTGACAAGGCTTGCCATCAGTCCCGGCGTGACCATAGAATCGCGAACCGCCTGGGAGGCACGCGCAGCGGCCGGCAAGTTCGCGGTCATCCCTCTCGCCATCCTGAGCGATCGCACTGGTGGTCACTACGGTCCTTCCAGCGCATGGAAACCGTTCGGCGACGTGCTGCGCCTACCAGTACTCCCCGATTGGCTCATCAGCCTTCGCGACCGTCTTCTCAGCGACTACCAAGGGCCCGTATCCCTTAATCGGAGCACCAAAACCCCGAAAGTGCTCTACCTTTCCCGTCAGGGATCAGGACGAGCGCTTGCGCCGAACGATCACCAACGACTGGTAGATTCCCTCAAAGAGCTGCAAGGAGAAGGTTTGGTGGACCTGGAAGTCACCACTTTCAGCAGTGCTATCCCATTTCAAGAGCAGGTCGCCAAGGTCTCAACATCAGACGTGAGTACACGGTCTGGCTAGGCGAGATGCCGGGTCTCATGTCCGTTCTCACAACTCAGATCCTCATCTCGGTACACGGCAATGGCCTGACGCACATCATGTGGATGAACCCTGGCGCTTCAGTTTTTGAGATCATGCCAGCCGGCTGTGTAAGTGTGAGTGTGAACCTGATCAGGTTTCTTCCTGTCTCATGGGTGAACGGAACCTAAGCCCGGTAGACAGATTACAGTCCTCTGGCGATTGTCTCGGGCGTTCAGCACTACATGGTCCGCGATACGAGGTGAGCTCGTGCAAAGTGTGGTGGGTCTCGCTGACTTCCCGTGTCAGCTTCTGCGTTCCCCGCGACTGTCCACAACGTGGGTGTGAGCCCGGAGCGGCAATAAACACTCCAGACGTCAAGGTCGATCCCGCAGTTGTCACAGATCAGATCCGTAAGATCGTCGCGGGCAGGGCGGATGATCTGAGAGAGATACCGGTACCAAGGTCATCAGGACAAGGAAGCGAGTATCTGAGCTTATAGGACTAAAGGATTCATGCCCACAGGACATTGGTGGGGCTGACAGGTAGCCGTCCACCGTGTCCCAGACACGCCACGCTTCGATGTTGTGATTATGCATAGAGTGCACATTTCTGCGTGCCTGTGTTGGCCAATTTGTTCACTGCACCGCAGTGGAAGGAATCTGCCTCGTCTCTCTTACTGGTATCTACCACAGCGACTATGCGGTTGGGTGTCACGCTGTGGGCAATTTGCGACTTCTTGCTGGAACTCCCGTCATTGGACTCATCGTGGATGCATCCACGCACTTCGTGAGACAATAACCGAAACAGGCACCGGGAACTGACTGCGACGCCGGCAAGTGCGACATCGGGTTTTCTGAGGCGGCGGGGCAGCTGGTTGGATGCCATGCCGGCAGCCAAAATATATTCAGGGGAATGTCTCTGTACGCTGTGGGAGCACTCCCGCGTGCTTCTCCCGTTCTGCCTGTGAGCATGGGAGAAATGTGTCCAGCTAAAGGGAGTCGGAGTCGGCAATGCATGTATGTAACTGAGCATATTGAAGCACCAACAACACCATTGATTCCTCGGTCCAAGTCTGCCCACTGCAACCTCTCCTTACCGAACATAAAGCCCCAACCATCCCGACTGATCGCCTCCTCCATCCACAATCCACCATCCCCCATCCTACATTCACTGTCGCCAACATCCGCTTTGCGATCGTCCGCCCGACATGACCTCTCTTTTGCCCGCCGCGCGACTCACTCTCCGGGCTCTCCTTCTCTCGTCCCTGCTTGTCTTCGGTCAAGGTCTCGTCCTGGCCCTGACATCATGTGAGTGAACATTCGAAGTCGCATGCTCCCATGGCCTCTGCTTTCGTCTGCGCTAACGCACCACACCCTACTTAGCAAATCCACCGCTCGCCCCCTCTAAGTCGAACCACAAGGCTGTGCAATCTCTCTCCTCCCTCACCTTCCTGACCCTCCTATGGCTGGGGTCAACCGCGCTCGAGCACGCCGAAGCGATCATCCTCTCTGCGAACTCGTCGTCGAGTGGAAGCGAGAGGAAGCCTCTCCTAGAGGCTGAAATACGTTCCAACACCACTGTGCAACGGACTGAGGAGGTAGCCGATGGCTTTTGTTCGATATTGTGCCGCAAAGATGTCGAGCTAGGTGTCGGACTGCTTCTGACGACTGCGTGGATAGGTGGGTGTCTCTCGCAGCGCCGCGGTGGGGCAACGAGGGCAATGGACGGCCGCATAGTATATCGCTCGGATCAGGTCGAATCGGTTGACGGTCTTGACAGCGCACTGGAAGGAGGCTGTCTGCGTGTTGTCTACTCACGGCCCCCACTTCGTATCAAATCTTGGTGAGTCCCATCCGCGACGAAAAGAAGCCACTGGAGACTGTTTGCAGCCCTCCGCTCCTGGGGAGACATTCCAGCTGACGGGCGATAGTCTTTCTCAAGATACCGTACGTCCTGATACATGTTACGCTCTTGTCACTCGTGGGGCACCTAGTCGTATCCCTGCTGTTGAGCGTCGCGAGGCGTCGCTCGCTCTCACGGGAAGATCATAGTCTTTCGGAGGAGGGGACAGGCGTTTGGGCAGGCTACGGGGCCGCAGGACATGGTACAGAGGAGGAAAAGGGGGCGCAGATCAGATGTGCCGGGTGCAGGGCAGTACTCAAGGCAACTTGCTGAGTCCCATGAAATGCACTTCGAGGACTCCTCCGTGTCACCCAATCGCCGGTGGTGTCGCCTGTTCATAGCTTGCCATACTCTGTACGATAGGCTTAAACGCAAGCTGGTTGAGCCTCTCACGTGCCGAGCTGGCTGTTGTCGCTGCGCAAAATGTACCTGTACATGACGTAGGTCCTGGACCGCAAACTTTCCACTGTACACTTCCCATGATCCACTTCTGGTGCTCGCGCTGCAGCTGCACACGACTCCTGGTAATTGGACACAATGTCCCTCAAGCTCCCCTACCCGAGTCGTCGGTCGTCCGCAAGTGTAAGGGCGCCGTCGTCCCGCTCGGAGGAGGGGGGGGGGGGGGCGGGAATGCAGAGGGACAAGGTGGCGCCGACTAAGTGAAACCCTCGTCGCTCGGGAACGCTAGTCAAATGTATACGGGTAAACGTCTCGCGTGGGAATATAAAAATTCTCCGGCTTGCGTTTAGAGAAATGCTGCGCTCCACCAGGTACCCGTCTGGGTGTGAACCGAGGAATGCCTGAACGGGCCCTGCTGCTGGATGATTGCCTTGCTGGGCACGCGGCAGCTGAGGGTGACGATACATGACGCCTCCATTTGAACGGGTAATTTATACCCTGTGGCTGACGGCATATCTGCCGTACCCGATCCCCAGCGGGATCGTCTGGTCGTCGGTAGATTGCGTCTTCGTTTGAGAATCCCTCAGGGCAGAGGCCCGCCCTTGTTGGCGCATGTCGTGGATCGACCTAAGAGTCCCGCATCCCAAGTTCCGTCTCGCTCTCTGCGCTCAGCTGAACCGTCTGCAGTGTCTCTCGAGTCACAAGTCCCTTCTCGCTCCCTGCGTTCAGCTGCACCGTCCACAGTATACAGAACGTTCCCTCGATGATGACAAGCTGGGCACTATATATAACAAGGCTGAACTTCTCAGGCGACAACTTCTCGAACCTTTGCAGATACTTGCCCCGCCTCATTTCTACACGATCTAATATGCGGTCGCATTTCCACGACACCCGCCTGACTATCCAGGCCTTCCTGTTCGCCTCGCTGCTCATCTTCGGGCACATCCTCGCCACGTCTTCCGCTCCCCTGGAATGTAAGTCCCGCCCCATCTGCACGCATGCTATATCGGACGTGCGGCAGGCTGACCTCGGCATGTCAATCTTTCATATCACGTCTGATTCGCTACCTGATCTGCACATTCTCTTTTCCACACTCACGGCGGATCCCCACTCCCACACCGTCGACCGCCTCTAACCTTGCCCACTACAGCGGTCAGACCACTTTCGGAGATCAACTTTCTCAGCCTGATATGGCTCGCATTTACGGTGATCGAGCTTGCGGATATGGGGAGTAGCACCCTGGCCCCGTGTCGGCATGCCCTGGATCAAGAGGACGGCCAGAAAACTGCGATCGAGGGCGAGGCTCCTCAAGGTTGCGGACCGAAGTCGGTACTGTTTCTGTGCCGCACAGAGATCGAACTGGCTCTAGGACTGGTCTTCACCGTGGCATGGGGCGGTGAGTGTTCTGACAGAGCTGGGGAGAGGAGGTGGGAGGGGAATACAGGGGGGTGGGGGGGGTTCTCCATCCGTGTGGGAGATCCAAACCCTTCCCATGACGGTTGGCACTCGCCTGTGAACTGAGCTGATCGTTGTCTCAGCATGCTGGAGAGAAGCTTTCCTTGTGTTATCGAATCACACCCCAGGGCTCAGCGGGAAGATGGGTACGTCTGATTGTGGGACTCCACCTGGTTACCATAGCTGACTCCGACGCACAGCCATCATGCTGAGCATGTCCTACTTCAGCATCCTCGCAGGACTATTGGCGCTCTCCGCTCAGGCTTTTGGGTCGATCATGTTGCATCTCGGCCGCAATGGGCTGCAAGCACTGAGAGAAGGAGACGTGCTCGGGGCGAAGACGGGCCAGTGGGCGGTGGAAGGCGGGATCAGGCTGGAAGATGAGGAGGCGAACGGCGTGGCAGGGGTGGGGTTGAAAAGATGGACTCCTGATCCAAGCCAATACGGCTAATGCTGTGGAGTGAAGCAAGAACGAAGCACACCCACATGCGAAATTGCGTCCGCGGACGATGAATCGGCCGTACATACAGATCTGCGTTCATCAGCGTGTCTGCATATCGAGTGTGTCGCTTCGGCCGTAATACGTTGTAGATTGTGATTGATTACTGAGTACACATGCAGGAGTCACCCACGGCCTTGGGTCGGCCGAGGAGTCTGGGTCATTACGACTGGGGATGGTCGCGAGGACTCGGTGGTCCGGCGATTGTGTGCTGACGATGAACGTGATGACTATCTAACCCGAAGATCTGCCCTGATACAGATGGCGGATCGCATCTCGACACATCGGCGCTCGCCGTCCGCTCCAGTCTTTGGGACACCGGTTCACATACGATGAATTAAGGACGCTATTCGGTCCCGGGTATCTACAGATCGGTTGACGGGCCCTCCGCCCCCCCGCCCCCCCCCCCCCCCCCCATCTGGTGGTGAGCCGCGGCCCACAAACGTCCTCTGTATTAGCTGTAGCGTGGCGGTGTGCTCCTACAGAAATACCCGCCCAGAGCTGCCCGAAGCTCTCCCCGAGGTGTGGGAATCAGCCTTCAGGCACCTATCGTACCCGTCCCAGGCGGGCGGGCGGCGGGTGGGCGGGCAGGCGGCTCTTGGCCAGAGGGGGCAGCCCTGAATCAAAACCCTGAAACCAGGCACCCGGCTCCCGAAACTGTATCTCCGCGCTCTGGGGTCTCCCGCTGTTTCAGGTCCCTGGGAATATTTCCCAATCGGGTATGTCACCTCGGTCAGCGCCGACGGCTAGAGATGAAGTCCTTCCCGTTCAGACGATCCTTAAAGACAGCATGTTAAGAAAGCTGCAATCCAATCCAATCTTCTGTCCATGTGCCCACTTCACCAGCCAGTTCGCATACCAACCACCAACTCGACACTCTACCTTATCACGTGAACATGGTGTCAACGACGATGGCTGATCTTGGACACATCTGTGAGTGAATCGACCCTAACCCATTCGGGCTGTCATCACATCCTTGTCGTGATTGAATGCCCCGGCTCCTATCGTCGGATGCAGAGTCGAGGACCCTTCTGACAATCAGTCCAACGAGTGTCTTATGACCATGATACCCTCAACCTCCCTTCAACATGGCGTCTCGCAAGTCTTCTCCGTTATCGCCCCGAACTGGCAACGGGGCGCGCCGCCATCTACGCCAGTCTGGTTCTTCTACTGCTCTACGCCGTGTTCCGCATTATCACTCTCATTCTCTCCCTGTTTCTAAACATCCGTCGAGCAAGAGCCACAGGCCTTCCTGTAAAGGTAGTGCCGTTCCCCCCGGCACATTCTCTTTCTTCCTGTCCCAGATATGCCAGAGGCTCGGACTGCTTCGGCCAGGCAGCACGCTGCACCGTTGGCTGAACATGGGCCGACCCGTTGGATACGACATCCACAAGGAGATGGGAGACGTCTTTGTCACCGCCAATCCATACGGCCTCACATTGATTGTTGCGGACCCCAAAGTCATAGCCCACATCAATTCTAAGCGAGAGCAATTCCCCAAACCCCCAAATCATGCAGGTGAGTCAATAGAAAGTGAGGGGCGATGGATGATACGGTTTACCTTCTAACGAATGGCAGAAATCATCAACATTTACGGAAGGAATGCCATCAATACAGATGGCGAGGTCTGGCGGCTTCACCGTCGGATGAACGGTCATGTGTCTAGCGAAAGGATCCAGGGCCTTGTGTGGACCGAGGGCATCAAGCAGGCGAAGATGATGATGGAATCCTGGCACGTCGCGAACATCACCTCCCGCGGCGATGACTCGAACAGCATGCTTGTTCCGGATCCATTGGACGACTTTCTCCGACTCTCCCTACATGTCATCACCGGCTCGGCATACGGCATGCCCCTCGCTTGGAACGAAGACCCACCCTGCACTGTTTCCACGCAACTGTCGTATCGCCATTCACTGGAGCAAGTCACTGCGCATCTTCTCCCGATCTTCATGATTCCACATTGGGTCCTACGACTCGCGATCCCCGGTACCCGTTGGAGTCGAGCATGGGACGCATATAACGCCTTTGGCGGGTATATGAAAGGCCTGGTGAATCGCACCAGCGCTAAGATGAAGTCGGGGGAGATCGAGGAGGAGACTATCCTGACTGTGCTGCTGGACGCCTCGAGGGTGGAGGACGAGCTCGTTGGACGAACGTTGACCGAGTCCGAAGTCCTCGGGAACTCTTTTGTCATGCTTATCGCTGGTCACGAGGCAACAGCAGACACTCTCCTCTACGCTACGCTCCTGCTCGCTCAGTACCCCGCCTTTCAGGAACAGGTTTTGGGCGAGATTGATCGCATCCACGAACAGGTGAAGGTGGGAGGCCGAGTGCAGCCGGAGTATGAGGTTGACTTCGGGGAGGCGAAGTGGTTGCTGGCGTTGATGGTAAGTCTTTTGTGCGCCCAAACGAAATTGCGGCCCTTTGGGAAACTGTTCTTTGTCCAAGTGCAGATGCTAATTTGGGTTCAGTACGAGACGCTTCGGCTGTACACTCCCACTGGCGCGACCACCAAATTGAGCGTAATCGACCAGCCCATCGTGTTCAAGGGCACGACCCACTTGATTCCCAAGGGCACAAGAATCTCTGTAAACGGTACGGGCGTGCACTTCAACCCCGAGGTCTGGGGCCCGAACCCAAAGCAGTTCAATCCGTATCGATGGCTGGGAGAAGAGTATGGAAAGTCGGCCTCAACGAAGCGGTCCGAAGCGCCGACATCCCCACCATCACCTGGCCTCGAGGTGTTCAAACCTGCCAGAGGTACATATCTTCCCTTCTCAGAAGGGGCGAGAGGGTGCCCGGGCAAAAAGTATGCGACCGTCGAGTTTGTTGCCGTCCTCGTCACCATCCTTCGTGATCACCGGGTAAGTTTGGAGGAAGGATGGTCGGCGGAGCGTGTCGAAAAGTTGCTTCGGGGGAGGAAGGCAGGAGCATTTACGCTGCAGCCGCCGGAAGCGGTCCCACTGCGTTTCGTGAGGCGGTCCGTGTCATCATGAGAGCTGGAGTCAGCGCGGCCAGGCCAGCAGGCGGGCGGTGTGTTGTTCTGCTCAACAAATCGTATGCATACACAAGACGGGTTAGAATCAATGCAGACAGGTTCGGTGTCCCTGGCGTGTACGACTGCGAAGGGGGTGAAGTGCACCTCGCACAACTTCTTGATATGCATGAGACTCGCTATAACTGAATCCATCACTAGTCCTTGTGTCCCGCTGGAAGTTCGATTCTCACTTTTCACATCCCCGAAGTATGGAAGGGGTCTGCTGTACCGCTCAAACAACATTGGCATCATTCGGTCGCCCCTGTCCTTACAGCATACCCTGTACATCAATTAAGCTCCCATGTTTGGAGGCACATAGATTGTGAGAAGGCTGCCGAGTGGACACCCAAGGCCCTTTCCCCTCGAGGGATCGCTCGGGCTCACGCAAAATTTCCCACCCGGGTGGGAGCCGACCTCCAGAACTCCTCGGGTCCCTGCAGACGTCTTCTGACACTGATCAACCATCAAGTAGGATGACCAGAGTTTGACCTCTGGGGCAGGAGACGTAAAGTGATGGGCAGGGACGGCTGTGCATTCATTCCCCTTGAACCCACAGCGCAACTCATTCGCTCCTGACGAGATCACCCTCGACTCGTTCATCCCAGTGCGGCCGCAAGACTCAGCTTGATCAATGTCGTCATCTGTCCATCGACTTCGCCGAAACCCAGCACAGACCGTTCGGCATGAGTGCAATCCGCACTACAGGTCTTGACGGAGGTACCCAACTGCGCCTGGGATCCTCACTCGCGTCATGCAGAGCGTCCTTCGGAGAACGATTCCCAACAAGAAAAGCCTTGTCGGATCGATACTCGCACTGGTCCTGGGCTTCACGTACATGCCACAGCCTTCACCGTCCTACCGCAACTTGTACGACGACTTTCGCGGGGCGTTCTCAGTAAACACCACGAGCGCAAAGTGGACTACTTCTCTTATGGTCGCCAGCGATGGGCACGTGTCGACGGGGGATCAGGGCCTCGAGGTCATCGCTCCGGGCAGGAATACCGCCGCTGGCTCCCATGCGTTCACGCTCACAACCGGTCCTTACGACCCGAACATCCCTGGCGATGTCGATCACCCAAAATGGCTTGCGTTCAGGACACATGCGTCAACGGCGGAGTACCCCGGCTACGACACGGCACCGGGTCATGTCACGTCTTGTGAAGCCCAGCTCGGCGGCATGATCCACGGCACGAGTGCACACCCTTTCGGACCCATGATCTCTGCTACCGACCCGGCTCTTGCCTTTACGGCGCTCGTAACCGCGGACTTTGAGACTCCCATGATCTTCGATTTTGTCCTGACCAACGACGCCATCTACGCCCTCTACAAGCGTCTGCCGTATGGTCGAACCACCGATAACGACTACGCGTCATTTACCCACCTGATTGTCAAGGAGCTACGTCGACCAACAAGGGACCCGTGGTGTCCGACTCCTAAGGGTAGCGAGGATCTTCTAGGTTCGGCGAACTTAGGCGATTCCTTCGGTGGCAGCTAGGTCAAGGTTGGTCGAGGTAGCGGCAAGTCGATGCGTAGGATAAAGATAATAAGATCTGCGATACTAGGATAGTCTAGGCTAAAGCAAGGGGAACAAGGATACTGTACTCGACAGCGAACAACAGTTCTCGAGGGTGACAACAATCAAGAGTTCTCGAGGATCACCATTCTCCGTCTATCCTAACCTTTATACTCCTAGGTTACGGATGAGAGGACTCAGTGACCCTGAGAGAACAATGCTCGGATCTCGCCGAGTATCGTCCATTGTTCTCGAAGAACAATAAGGATTGGCGTCCTGTGGCTTTTTGTTTTCGAAGAACAATAGATCCCCATTGATTGGGCCCTTTGGTTGGTTCTTTCCTTGGAACGTTCGTGGTCTCCCCAAATGTCGTCGAGGTATCCACAGCGTAGTTGTTCATGGGCGTGATTCGCCGATGTTCTGTCGAGATTGGTATGGTTTCGGCGCGGGTAGTCGGATTTCGGCGTGAGCGATCGAGTTTTGGCACGAGTCGTCGAGTCGGATCTCTGACACTGATGCCCGTCGCATCACGGTCGTCAATGGACATGCACAACCTGAAGATCTCTTACGATCGCTCTGGCAAGAGCGTTTCGTGGCATGTCGAAGGGCGGAAAGTCTTCAAGGTCACCCGTCCCGGACACTTCCTTCCCAACCACGATTTCGTCGTGATTGATCGTGGTGGTACAGAACGAGACGCTGTAGGGGAGTGAGCCAGGCGGGGACGGACTAGTCGAGCGGAATCAAATGTTACGGGTCGAAAGGTATTTGATCCTGTAATCCCGTAAACTCGTAGAAGCATGCAACATCCATCTAGCCCATATCGAAAGTACTTGGAAGCAGGCTTAGAGCCCATGTCTAAGCCTGTGGACCATCCTGCGTGAGTGCTACACTGACCATAGGTGCATGACCTCGGGAGATCACCCTCTACGCGACCTACAATCCTCCCTTCGACTCGGTGGCGAGACTTCTCGACCCTTTAAGTCGTCTCTGCCATTAGGGGCTAGCGACCGATCCTGTTACGTACCGACCTTCTAACCCTTATATCTTACCCCCGGGAGCCCTCTACAACGCCAGCCTTCTTCACCAGCTCGTCTGCGGTATAGGAATGTTCACGCTTCTGGACGCTTACAACCGCGAGGCCAAACAAGCCCTTGTGCGCCTGGTCGGCTCCCCGAGTGCCTACTACCGCAGCCCGGCGAATGCCTCTACGCCAGCGAAGTTCTTTGATGAGACCAGTGAACGGTCGAACCGCCTCTTTGGTCAGGGGGCGACTCTCCGCGTTCGCAACGTCGTTATTTCGAACCAACCGACTGCTCTGTCCGAAGCAAAGACGACAAGGAGCAGCGATGAAGATGGAGGGTCCGATGGGTGGCCTGTGTGCAGTGATGACGGCGCGAAGGCCAACCCCCAGGACGCACGCCTGTATGGGTAGAGCTCGCATCCGTGTATGGCAGTGCCCTGAATCTCATATTGGATGACCACGAAATGCCGTGTCCGGACGCGCTTCACAAAGACACCTGTGTTCCTTGCGGCCGAGCCAAGCTTCCCGATCCATCGCTGAGCAGGCCACAACCTCCTCCCGCGTGTCCATGTCCGACAGAGTATACGGCATCGGTCGGTTCTCCGCGTACTGGTACAGTACAATACTTGTACGAGTACATGATCGGTGCGACCAAGCCCGAGCCATTTGGTGCCGGGGGTGGATCACGTGAGCGTGATCACATTGTGCACATTGTGCGCTGCGTCTTGCGGCTCTCGATCTGTGGACGCTTCCACCAGTCGCCCCCAAACACAGATGAAATGCCTCGCCATGCCGCAACGGACCATTCGGCAGACATCGGAGTGCGCAGCTGCAAGGGTAGGTGAACCTCAGCCCTCGGCCGATGTCACCCCAACCGCTGTCGCTAACGAGCTGATCGATCGACCTGGCAGAGTGTCAACGGCGCAAACTCAAGTGTGACCGCCAGAGTGAGTCGGCGCGTTCATAACAAGCTTACGGGGCCTCGGACACATTGGAGCTCATCGATCCAGTCCCCTGCTCAAGCTGCGTCTCCCGAGGGCGAGCAGAGTTGTGTCCAGATGGCACTGTAAACACAAAGTCGACTCAGTGAGCCTTCTGCGACCGACCCTGCATGTGACCGAGAGACTCATCTCTACAGACTCCGCCGTGAGCTCGAGCAGCAACGCCAGCGAGTCGCGCATCTGGAAAGTCGTCTGCTTTCTCATGGTCTCCCAATCGATGACGATACAAGCCCTCTCCTCGCCGACAGCGCATACCGCTCCGAATCAACGACCACCGATCTCACAGGTGACGCCGGTTCCGCGACATCGGAGGTCAGGGAGCAGGATGGGAGAGACCGTGATTGGGGTCTGGGCACACTAGTACTGGATCGGTCAGGACGGGCGAGGTTTGTGGGCTCGACCGCGGCGAGCGAGTGGTTGAATGAGGTGAGTTTCGAGTGGATGACCATTCTAACCCGCAGGATTTGGAACCGGGCAACGCTACCGAGACTGCCAAGTACTCCACGCGGCCAAACCAGCTGCAGGTCCTGTCCAACTTCCCCCTGCGAATCGTACCCGAGTCGGCGTGGCCGGCCGTCCAGGCTCTGCTGCCGACGCCAGCCCGAGCTAGAGAGTTACAGGACTATTATTGGGATCTTTATGCCTTTAAGTGAGTCTGGCACTTCCACTCTCGATTGCTTCAACTAAAGAGCACACAATAGCTACGATGTTGTACCCCGCGCTAAGCTCGATGCCTACACCGCCGCGTTCTATGCCGAGCAGCTTCCCCTCACCAGCTGGACCCAGGATACGCATCCACACAAATTGGCTCTCGTCTTTATCATCCTCTCGATCGGGAGCCTGTTGGCGCCTGACGTGGACTCTCACCACAATGAGGAATCACAGACGTTCTTCGAGGCTGCCGAGGTCGCATTGTCTATCGTCAACTTCATGAAGGAGCATACCTTAGCTAGCGTCCAAACACTTGTGAGTTCCTTGGTTCCAGTGCGCTGCGGGTGAGCGCTAAATGACTCGTGCTAGCACATCATGGCCAACTACCATCTATACGATGACCGACTGCGAGGGGGAGATCGAGCATGGCCACTTGGAGGATTGGCGATGAGGCTGACGCAAGCCGTGGGTTGGGGATTCCGTCACTCCAGGGCGATGAATCCTCCGTTGACGCGCACTAGATGGGTCTACATCGGGATGGAAAGAAGTGGAACCTGCCGGAGGACGTGATCGAAGAGAGGAGGTCAGTGCTGCACGCCGCTGTGTTTGACCTGGTGCTGAATCTGTGCGCAGGCGGCTGTTCTGGGAGATTCACACAGAGGAGACTTTTCAGGTGAGTCTA
Source organism: Saitozyma podzolica (assembly GCA_003942215.1). Classification (NCBI taxonomy): domain Eukaryota; kingdom Fungi; phylum Basidiomycota; class Tremellomycetes; order Tremellales; family Trimorphomycetaceae; genus Saitozyma; species Saitozyma podzolica. The sequence goes on along the minus strand of RSCD01000036.1, from coordinate 90,938 downwards.
CGCTCTCTCGCCCTTGCACCCATACAGTATCTGATGGCATAGGCTCACTGCTTTGGTCGGCCGTACGTGTTTCATGTCGGGAGTGCTTTGGCATGGAGCTGACCGCCTAGTGGCAACCTGTTCTCACGACACTTCGACGTGGAGTATCCTCGAGATGACCCGGAGCTTCCATTCTCGACTTTCCGTTACCAACTGGTCAGGATATCGAGCAGGTGAGTAACGCGCCGGACCTGCGCTTACGTCCTAGCGTTCTCGACGTTGTCATGACAATAGAGCCACCGCCATACTCCACAATTTTGAGGCTGTACCAACAATTGTCCGTATCACATCGGCAGAAGGTATGCCGTACATACAGCTGACATCATTACAGGGTTGATCTTGAAGACGCCCAACCTTCTGGAATACGTTGGTCCGCCGCAGAGTCTCCGTCGATGGCTGCACGCCATAGCCGCTGGGAAGAGACTACCAGGTCCGATCGAGACTCGCTGATCGTGGCATTGAAAGTGCGCGGGAGATCCCCCTTGGAACACGTCGCTCACACCGCAGCAACATACGCTCACTCTGAACATCAACGAGAACGCCCTATTCCTCCTGCGAACATACTTTGCTCGGGCCCTGCGGGAGAGCGCTTCCGATCCGTCATCAAGTCGATACAAGGAAGCATTCATGGCGGTATTTTCACGCTGCCAGGTGAGGCAGTGCCGATGCCTACAGGACCTAAGCTGACCAGCGCAGATCATCATCGATATCGTGAAGAGCTTGTACACGCTCCATCCACGGGTTGCCTTGAAACACTGGTTTTTTTGGGTCTGTGCATCTTGCCGTGGTAAGAAGCCCTTTCTGATCTTCTCACAGTATCACGCTTGCTCAGCAGCGGTCTGCATGGCCTCGATCCCCATCCTCGCTCCGCTCTCGCCCATGGCTCTGCAAGGGTGGCTGCAGCTGCAATCGGCCTGCAGCCTCTTTTCGTCCGTTGGCCACCAGTCGAAGTCGACCATGGCGAGCCTTGCATTACTCCTTCGCCTTAGGTCCTCTGCATTCGATAAGATGTCTGGCGGACCAGCCATGTCATTTCCGCAGGGCGTTCCCTTACCACAGAGCGATAGCGCAGGAGTTGAAGAAGAAGACGAGTCTGGGCACCTTATGGGTATACATACTCGGCTCATCGAGCAGCGCAATCGTGGCTCCAAGATGTCGCGAACGATAGCTTCGCCGGCGATTGTCGCGTCTGCTGAGTCGACCGCTCGGTCGTCTACGGGCAGCTCGAGGCCACCCTCGGTGCCGGCTGTGTCTGACTTTTGGCAACTACCGTCCACCGTCAGTTCTCCCCTCAGTGAGAAACCTCACGTGTGCTGATGCCTTTATTCTCATAGACTGACACGTCCTCGGCAAACGAACACCCCCGTTTCTCCTACGAGTTGCCTTCAGTACGGGCGGACACCGTGAGCTCTGTGATCCGACTCGTGCTGACTGTGAGAACGTCGCGGATCCCAGTACGGCACCCCACATCAGCAGCGACATCTTCGACTTCGATCTGGACGCGACATCGTTTGCATATCTCGTGAGTGCGGCGGACCGGTTCACGGACCCCAGTTGACACCCCCCAGAGTTCCATGCGCCCGGCGGTATCCCAGCCTGTGCCCTTGCAAGAACAAATCCAGGTTGGATGGAACGATCTCGATTTCTGGCTCGGGATGCTGGGACCCGACGCTGGTCGGGCGGACAATGCGGATCAGTGACCGTGGAGTTTCTGGACGAATAATGTGACGCAGCGCAATTGTTGCGGATCGCATGCTTGTAGCCTGGGGCCTATGCAGTTCGACGACACATTTCGGCATCAAGCCAACAAAAAAACCCCCCGTTTGCCAGGATGTTGTTGCGCAAAACCCACCGACCGCCCCCGGCTCCCCGTTTGCGGAGGTGGACCGTTCCTGATTTCGACCCGAATCCCGTTTGCGGGATCCCGGCTATGGAATGGACATGACGGTGGTGCGAAATCCACTTCTGAGCGCTTCAGCCATATACCTCAGCACTCGTCGAGATGAATCTCACGTCTCTCATCAAACAATCTCCAGTCGAAAACCGCAAGCCAAACACGAAACGTCAAGATGCCCGTCGCAGTGCCCACAAACTCCTCCGCTCGTCCCGAATCTCGTCGCCTCCGCATCGGCGTTATTGGATTGGGTCGAATGGGCCAGAGACATGCTCGAAATGTGGGTGGGAGCTGATCTGAGCGTTGGGTGGCGAGACGTGCCCAGAGGGCTTGCGCTGACCGCACCACAGGTTGCATTTGCCGCGCCGCGAGCAGAGCTTGTTGCAGCTTGCGATCTTCTTGCCGAGAACGTTTCCTGGGCTAGGACGAACTTGCCCGGGCACACATCGTGAGTGGTGTATTGCTGACGGAACCAGCATCTGTTGACGCGGCACCAGGATTTACGACGACGAGGATGCGTTCTTCCAACACGAGGGTCTCGACGCTGTCCTCATTGCCACCGAGACGAGCACCCACGCCCCGCTCGCTCTCAAGGCACTCCAAGCGAGACAGGTGGGTTAAAACTTGTAATAGCCCGCCGGGACGACGAATCGCGCTCATCCTCTGCAGCACGTTCTCGTCGAGAAGCCAGTTTCTGTCGATCAGGAGACCGCCAAGGAGTTTGCCAGCAAGTCAAAGCAGTACCCCGGTCTGAAGGTCATGGTTGGGTTCTCGCGACGATGTACGTGCTCTCGCTGTTGGGGTTATGTGCGCGCTCACCGTGCTCAGTCGATGAGTCTTACCGAGAGGCAAAGCGCATGATCGACACTGGTCTAGTTGGGCAACCATTCTTGATTAAGTCCTCCACGAACGACCAATACGACCCGTCTGGTGAGATACCACGAACTGCCTCCCTCGGGCCTTCCCCAGCGCTGACTCATCGACTCAGGCTTCTTCATCGCCTACTCCGCCAAGTCGGGAGGCATCTTTATGGACTGCGGAATCCACGACATCGACATGGCGCGATGGCTCCTAGACATCTCTCCCTCCCAGCGTATCAAGAGAGTCTTTGCAAGTGGCACCAACGTGCGGCACCCGGAGCTCGCGGCGAGCGGCGACGCGGACAATGCTCTTGGATTTGTCGAGTACGAGGATGGAAAGAGCTTTACCTTCCACCTCAGCCGCACTGCCATGCACGGCCACGACTGCGCCTGCGAGGTCCTGGGGTCCGAGGCGAAACTCCTCGTGAACCAGGTGAGCGTGGCCCGTATTGTCTGGGAAGAATCTTTGCTGATGACTTCTCCAGAACCCCCGGATGAACCGTCTTGATGTTGCCGACCAACATGGTGTGCGGACCTTGTCGACGTGAGTGTGCGATTGATGGCGGGCGAGGATAAGGCTGACGACGGTATCTGCCACAATAGCCCCACCTACTACGAGCGATTCCGAGAAGCCTTCGTGGCCGAGGTCAATGCGTTCGCGGATTCTGTCTTGGACGACACTGGTGAGTTCTGAGATGCCATTGTGGTGGTGCATTGTTGACAGCTCAGCCGTCCCCTCCACCGTGACCGACGCCATCGAGGCTGGCAACATCGCCCACGCGCTCACGGTGTCTTTCCGCACCGGCAAGCCTGTACTTTTCGACGAGGAGAACCAGCCCATCCTGGTTTGATTGGGGCGGCGAGTTTTGGAGGAGAGAGCGAACAGGGGGAGGAACCCCGGTCTGTACAAGGAACCGATGCACTCCACTGGCCCGTCAATATAGCATGCACACCGTGTTGTGACCAGCTGTTTGTGGAACCGTGTCCGCGCCTCGTTGCGAAGTCCTGCATGTTGGCGACCGCTCAATTCCAAAACTAGAGTGCGAGCCTCGTCATGGGCAGGTCTCGGCGGCATCAACTCCAGGCAGGCGCAAGTAGTGGTGACTGGCAGGGCGCATCGCTCAGAGCCCGATGGAGCATCGAGAACTTGGCCTAAGAAGGCGTACGCGACACTATGCCACCTCGTAGCTGATGCATCAAATTGCCGTGAGACGTAACGTGAGGAACACCGACGGTCCGAGGCTCGTCATACCGGCGACAAGTCGGCTGCAACGGATAGATACCCCGTGTCTCTACTGCAAGCCATACACAACCCGGGGTGCATGTGGTCTTCAACCGAGTATCCAGGCCTCCTTGACCCGCCAACGGACCCGGTCCGCACTGTATGCATGGACACCGTAGTTTGCGGGTCCCGCTTGCGGGAATCCGTTTGCGGACCCGTAGCGGCGAGTGTCGTCACGGCGGTCGGTTTTCTGCGAAACTGACCGAGCGGCAAGTGAACCCGACTCAAAAGGCCCACATCGACCCGGGGATCGGCCCGGCTCCAGAGCACCTCCGCGTGTGGCCAGTCCGGAGACAGGTATTTCGACGGCAACGACAGGGGTTCCCCGGCGTGCTCAGAGCCGTCCGATGCATGGTGTACTCGCTTCTTCGGAGTACATATATACGGGCTCCGCGGGGTCGTCGAGGGCCTCCCATCACTTCTTCCTCTACAAAGAGGCGTCTGTGCATTCAACCTCTTGGCTCTCATCGCACAACATGTCACCCAATCCCAAGTCCACCGAGCAGGTCGCGACGACGCGTGCTCATATCCCCCCCGTCACGGACTTTGGTATCACGCTTGATCCCGATGTCGAAAATCTCCTCTGGGACAGTACCGCCTTGGCCAGGGCGTACGGTGGTGCATGTAAGTGACAACTGGTCCGGGGAGTGCAGTGAGCTGACCTCCACAGCCCTGAGCGAGATCTTCTCCTCAAGGCTCACTTCGCTGTGTGTGATCACTGCCTGCGTTGGCGGTCTTCTCTTTGGGTTCGACCAGGGACTCTTGTCCATCATCCTGGTCATGCCAAAGTTCCTCTCCGACTTTCCCGACGTCGACACCGCGGTGTCTAGTTCAGCCGGGTTCAACAAGGGGTGAGCCGAAGAGATTTCGGAACGGTCTCCAGTTTCGGGCTGATCGTTTTCGTTCCAGTATTATGACTGCCATGCTCGAGCTGGGCGCATTCCTCGGCGCGATCTTTGTCGGCTTCGTCGCGGACAAGTATTCTCGCAAGGTGTCCATCGGTGTTGGACTGGCCTGGTTTGCGGTTGGATCCACCATCCAGACCTCGTCCTTCAGCCTGGCTCAACTAATTGTTGGCCGTACTCTCGGTGGAATCGGGATTGGGTGGGTCCAATGTCACTCAGACCGCCATAATCTAATTAGACCGCAGCATGCTTTCCTGCACTGCGCCGATCTATGTCTCGGAGATTGCGCCGCCCAATGTGCGCGGTGCTCTTCTCGTCATGGAACAGTTCATGATCGTGTTTGGCATCGTCGTCATGTTCTACATCACCTACGGAACGCGGATTATCGAGTCCGCGTGGTGCTACCGCCTCCCGTTCCTGCTTCAGATGGTTCCAGGTGAGTCCATCGGCCGTTTCTGGCGCCTTCTTGCAGCTCATTGTCTCAGGATTTTTCCTCGCCGGGATGCTTTTCATTCTGCCGTACTCTCCCAGGTGGTTGGCGAGCCAAGGCCGAGACCAGGAGTGCCTCGACACATTGTGTCGACTACGGGGTCTTCCACCGACCGATGCACGAGTTCAGGCCGAGTGGCTGTCCATCCGCGTCGAGGCCATCCACAACCGCGAAGCTCTCCTCGAGCGTCACCCTACTCTAACGGAGAAGGGCTTTGCCACCGAAGTTAAGCTGGAAATGGCCAGCTGGGTCGACATGTTCAAGCCCGCCGTGATCCGACGAACGATGATTGGCATTGCCCTGATGTTCTTCCAGCAATTCGTCGGAATCAACGCGGTGAGTATGTTCTCGAAACAACACTGGGACCTCTGCTGACAGGCCCAGCTCATCTACTACAGCCCCACGCTGTTTGAGACACTCGGCCTCGACTCCTCATTGCAGCTCCACATGTCGGGCGTCATGAACATCCTGCAGATGGTCGCCGTCATCGCAGCGTTCTTCGTATTCGACCGCATTGGCAGGCGACCACTTCTTCTCATAGGCTCCATCGGGATGTGCGCCTCGCATGTGATCGTCGCCATCATGATTGGTAGGTCTTCGAATCGCTTCGAATCGCGGTAGACACTGACACTGCTGCCAGGACTCTACTCCAAAGACTGGGCCAATCACTCTGGTCAGGCCTGGGTCGGCGTCACCTTCATCCTGTTCTACATGGTCGCCTTCGGTCTCAGCTGGGGTCCCGTTCCGTGGGCCATGCCGGCCGAAGTCCACTCGTCCAGCTACCGTGCCAAGGGTGTCGCCCTGTCCACGTGCTCAAACTGGCTGAACAACTTCATCATCGTGCGTGCTGTCTTTGACCGAGTCATGAATGCGTTGCTGATGCGGTATCTCCTAGGGACTTGTCACACCGCCTATGATCCAGCACATCGGTTACGGTACCTTCATCTTCTTCGCCGCGTTCTCCTTCCTGTCCGGGATCTGGGCATGGTTCATTGCTCCCGAGACAAAGTGCGTGATACGTGTCGAGAAGTCAGGCCTACAGGTGGTGGATTAGCAGCCGCTGACCCTTCACAGGGGACGAACGCTTGAACAGATGGACCTGGTCTTCCACTCTCACACAGCCGCCCACGACTGGGAGATGAAAGCACAGATCACGCGGCTCGCCATCGGACAGTCAGCAGAGAGTCGCTCGGGGCCGGAATACGAAAACAAGGCGTCGAAGGAGGAGTTCATCGAATCCAAGTGAATAACGGCGGTCAGTGCGGCAGAGATTGGCTGAGGTCCAGTGAGGAATCAAACTGGACATGGCCATGGAATGAAGAAATGATGCATGACTGGGTAGCCCGAGCATCGATTTCACGTTGTGCTCAGTGTAGACCATAGGAATGCATATGTGTAAGATTCAAAGACACAGGTGAAAAGCAAAGGGTCTCTGCGATGGTTGCGCGTGGCATCTCCAGTGACAACGCGTCGCTGAAAGCAAACATAGCTACCATACGAATACATGCCTATCCAAAGAGAATCCATCCAGCACCTTTAGTGCGCGGCACCGGTCGCCATGGCGACATAGTCGGCCGACTTCTCGATCCCGCCGACCTCCTCGAGATGGTACAGCTCCTCAAGCTTGACGTCCTGCCTGAACACCTTGGACTTGATCACCCAGGGAAGCCAGGTGTTGAGCTGGTACGAGGCGTGGTGCGAGGTGGGAACACCAAAGACGTAGTCGAGCTCCTCAAGCGTGAGCTGCTTGGTCTCCGGAAGAAGGAAGAAGATCATGATCAAGGCGATCAAGTTGAGGCCGGCGTAGAAGCCGAACGCTCCGGTCGAGGTGAGGGTGCCGACCATGCGGGGCCAGGTGAGGGAAAGGACGGACGACCAGAAGAAGCAGGTGGCGACGGCCCAGCCCATGCCGATGTCGCGGTGGGTGATGGGGAAGACCTCTGCCGAGTACGCAAAAGGGACCGGTCCCTCGCCGACCGAGTAAAAGGCCGCGAAGATGTAGATGAAGAGCGCGATCAAAGGGACGCGAGCAGGAGAGTCGGCTTTGATGAGGAAGCACAGACCGGTCGCGAGCAGAGTCCAGCACATGTTGGGGAAGGTAGAGAGGAGGAGGTTCCGTCGGCCAAAAGTGTCGATGGTGAAGACGGCGGGAATGGCGAAGAGGAAGTTGACAAGGCCGAATCCCCATGAGGCAAGCAAGGCGGAAAGAGTCGAGTAGCCGGCCTGCGAGAACACAGAGGACGAGTAGAAGGCGATGATGTTGATGCCGCACATCTGCTGCGCGATCATGACAACAAAGGATGCCAGGGTGGCACGTCGGACACGGGGGATGGTGAAGAGCTGGAAGAATCGGGAGAGGAAGTTAGACTCGCCGATGGCAAGATACTCCTCCTCGAGCTGTCGGTGGACGTAGTACATGTCACGAGCAGCCTGAAGAGGGGAGTTTCGGAGTCGGAGGAGAGAACGGAACGCCGTGGAGTATCGACCCTTCTTCATGAGCCAACGGGGGGACTCGGGGCAGAACCAGATGCCCAGGACGAGAGGGACGGCCGGGATAAAGGCGGAACCGAGCTGAAGGCGCCAGGCGAGGTGGCCCACCTTGTAGACGGCGAGGTTGGCGCAGAAACCGAGGAAGATGCCGAACGCAGTCCAGAGCTGCCACGACATGACGAGACCGCCTCGGACCGAAGCAGGGACGTTCTCGGCGTTGAAGACAGGGATGGTGGCGCCCTTGAGGCCCATGCCGATACCGAGCAGGATGCGGCAGACGAAGAGCTGCTGCCAGTTGCGGGTGATGGCGGAACCGAGAGGAGACAGGAGGCAGAAGAGCGCCGAGATGAAGATGGTGCCACGACGACCAAGCTTCGCGTTGATCGGGTCATTCAGCCAGCACCCCAGGCACGATGCAGCGATGTATGGGGCGGCGTTGACGAGGCCGACGATCCACTGGTTCCGAGCCTGGTTGGGGTCGGTGACGGCGTCGTTGATGTTGAACTCGATGGGAAAGGACAGGTTGGCGCCGTTGGATCCGGTCTGGTCCCATCCCTGCACGGCGGCGCCGACAGAGGCGAGAATCACGGTCCAAATCAAGGCGCGAGGTTGAGACCATTTGTCTGGTCGGGCTCGTCAGCGTGCGACGTAAATGGGCGATGAACAGAACGCACGCGTCTTCTCCCTGCGGATGATTGCCTTGTCCTCTTCGGAGAGCTCGGCGTATTCCTCAAACTTGCTGCCGTTCTGAGCAAGCAGGGCACCTTTCTTGAAGGTGGAAACCATCTCGGTGAACCCGTATTGGGTGCAGAACTGGTCTACCTCGGAGAACAAGGTCTCCTTGGACTTGCCGTGGAGGGGGTTCTGGATACTGTGGCGTCACATCAGCGAGGCGACGCAGGCGTCTTCACTTGCGACGTACCGAGCGCCAACATTGTCGTTGATGTTCTGAGCGAGCTCGATATCGCGGTTGTTTTCGTGGTGCTCGTTGACAAAGTCTCTCTTGTCTTTCTCGACGTCGATGGTTGAGGTTGAAGGAGACATGGTGAGAGGGTGGTATCAAATTGTCAAGATGTTGGGTGATGGGGGAAAAGCGGTGGCTCCAAGTGGGCAATTTATACCTGGGTCGCGCTGTCACTAGATCTCTCACATCTGGGGAGGCAGTCGCGAGATCGCCGTTCCTGTTCCCGTTCTCACCGGCAAATGGCAAATGACAATACTGGACCCCGTGTGAGCCCCGTTAGGTTTGGGAGGGGGCCAGGGGGCGTTGCATGGAGCATGCGGTACCGCCAAGCCATTGACGAGAGACCCCAGACCAGCTCCTCGCTTAGAAACCTTATTTCGAGGATGTGTCCTGGACGCTACGAAACCGCCGGGACGAGGCCACCGTGCCTGTTCCAGCGCGCTATTGTTTAGGGGAGCCGCCGGTAGGTTGTGACTTGCCAACGGACCTGGAAAGCTTGCCCCAGACCCCAGCCCCCGATCTGGATGAACGGGGGAGAGCAGATCTCCCGCAATGTCTGCCCCAACCGCCTTCGGGATCCTGCGAGGAAGGCGGGTGAACGCAATACCTGCACAGCCAGAACACGATACACACACTATGTCCCATTCAAACAGCCTTCTGATTTCGCATACCCGCCTGCGGGAGATGATGCTCTACAAGAGCTCCGGAACCCGCCGGCTTCCCAGGGTCGGGGGACAATCTCGCTAGGGGTGCCTGCAATGTGGGAAAGTTGCTCGAAATAGGACGGCCTCGCTTAAGATGGTGACGGCAGACAGGGAGACATGCCGCCGGATTACATGCCACTACGGTATGTCCAGACTCTGGGCAGAGGTTTCGAGGCTCTCATGAAGCCCCTGACGTAGCACCCTAAGGGATCTCGTCATTGTGACTCGCTGGACAGGTCGGCATTGAGCGCGAGGATCAAGGATCGTCGCGTCCTCAGCGCGGCTGGCGCCGTGGGCACTGCTCTAATGCCCACAGTCCAACACGGAGCCTCGCGCCATCGGTTGAATCTCCACGAGCCATGCCAAATGGTGGCGACGCAGTTGCCAATAATGCCTGTGAACTCCTGTCCGTTGGGAATGAATGACCGAGTCTTTTCCGGGGCCGTCGCTGACGGGCGCGGCATCCGGAGAGCCGCACAACAGAAACGAGGAGGCTCTGCGGCACCCCGCCGCGCCCGTGTGGTCTGCTCAAGCCGTGCATAGCCAAATCCAGCAAGACGATTCCAAATACCGACTAATCCTTGAACTTGCTCAATGCCGCTTCCATCCCCTGAGTGAGCATGATCACGTCCCTCCCCGCGTTGGTGAAGCGAATGTTTGGGTACAGCTTTCGCAGCTTGCGGAAGAGGTCCGGGTACGGGTCCAGCCCGCCAAGACCGACGTAGATCTCCTTCTCGGGCGTGGAGGCGGCCTGGGCGGCCTTGCAGATGCGTCCAATCGCGTCCTGGACCTTGGGATTGAAGAAGTCTCCCGCGATTCCCATGCTGCGCGGTCGATGAGCGTTCACCGCCACTCACCCCCACAGCACTCACTCATCAGACAGGTCATGAGTTCCGACAAAGATTGCGTCGACGCCTGGTACTGAAGCGATTTCCTCGCAGTTCTCGAGCCCCTCTACCGTTTCGATCATCGGGATGCACATCGTGGTATCGTTGGCTGCCTGCTGGGTGTGCTTGAAGTCGGGAATTCGATACTGCATTTGTGGATTGTACGCGAGGGGTCGCTCTCCCTGAATCGTCAGCTCCCTTCGCCCCAAGCTACAGTACTCACCAGTGGCCGGTGCTTTCCATACTTGACCAGCAGGCGCGCCATTGCTGCGTCGTTCGTGCGAGGGACCTGGTGTGAGCGGAGCAGCGAGCGTCAGACCCACGATGATGGCCTGGGCACCATTGTCGAGCATCCGCGAAACCCAGTCGGACTGGAGAGAAGGAACGATGATGACCGGCGTGAGTCTAAGCCTGTGTTAATAGGAACCACTGTGGTTTGTAGAGATGAGCCGCTACCCACCCGGTCATCAGAGCCCCGCAGCACATGTCCACGGTCTCGCCAAAGCTGTTCCTCTCATGCTCCAAGTTGATGCTCAGCCCGTCGTAACCAGCAAACTTGGCCATACCGACAATCTCGATGGACCGGGCGATCGACATGGTGTGAACCAGGGCGAGACCTCCGGCCTTCATCTTCTCCAGCATCACGTTGGGGCGCGCGATCGCCCTCACCTCCTCGTATTTGAGGCGGTCTGCCTCGTCTGCGAAAGCGAGGGTGGAGCTGCCGTTGACGCTCATCGTGCTCTCGCCAAGTGTGCCAGCTTAGATGCAGAATGCGTGAACACGACGACGGGAGAGCGCTCTTGAAGATGGGCCATAACACTATGAGCCGATATCTGTTCAGTCGTAGTCGGCGGGGGGTCGTCCGACCCGAGGCACCTCCATGAATCACTGCGGCATGATGGTGTGCAGAGATAGGACCACCTGTGGCCTCGCGGGTCTTAGGAGAACATTGACGGTGGCTGCCTGGCTGGGGAGCGCAATTGATAAGCCTCAATACCCAAGGCTTACACCTTGTGGACGAATCACCGAAGAGCTTCATGGTCAGCGGACAGGTCGCCGCCTCGGCGTGAGCCGAAGACCGGAATTGTCATGAAGCCGCATCTCGTCGGGTTGGCGTCCGATAACGATGCACAGAGGTGGCCTTTCGGGCAACATCCCGCTCAGGCACTGAGGACCAAGTCCGAGTCCTTGTTACCTGTAAGTCATCTATGAATGTCTTGCCCGCATGCATATCGTAGCACTACCCCAGTCATCGTGTCCGTGTAGCAAGATGGTTGCTCGTCTCCGCCTTGCCAACAAGGTGCGTCATGAGTCACGGAGGCGATACACTAACAGATAGGTCTGCATCGTTACGGGAGCTGCCGGGTACGTGTTGCCGCGAGAGGACGATGTAATCGGCTGAGCTGACGGCCGCAGCGGTGTGGGGCTGGAGACCTCACTCCAGTTTGCTGCTGAAGGTGCCCGTGTGCTTCTCTCAGACGTCAATGACGCGGCGCTATCCAAAGCTGTGGAGCTCGTCCGAAGCAACTTCCCCTCGTCTCAAGCCGTTGGGATGAGATGCGATGTGTCGAAGGAGGCAGATGTCCAGGCGCTGTTAGACACGGCGCTAGCCCATTGGGACAGGCTCGACGTGATGGTGAGGGTTCCCGCCTCAGTCAGAAGTACAACCACTGACTTGCCGAGTTCAACAATGCGGGGATTATGCACCCAGCGTGAGAGTCTTGCGGCTAGCGGATGCGAGACAATGGCTCACTTGACCAGTGACAGCGGCGCCATCGACACGGAAGAGAAGATCTGGGACCTCACCCAGGCTATCAATGTCAAGGGCGTTTGGTTCGGCTGCAAGCACGCCATCCTCGCTATGCGCAAGGTCAGTCGACGAAACGCCCCGCTGTTTCTCAGCTGAACCAGGCAGAACAAGGCGGACCCGTCCCTGGGACTCGGCACGGGAGGATCAATCATCAATGTCGCTTCGCTGGTGGCTGTCGTGGGAGCGGCCACTCCTCAACTGGCTTGTAAGCACGTATATCCATCGAGGTTCTTGAAAGGCTGAAACGCCACAGACACCGCGTCGAAGGGCGCTGTTCTTGCTCTAACTCGGGAGCTCGCCATGGTTCACGCCCGTGAGGGTATCCGGTTCAACGCGCTTTGCCCGTAGGTCATCTGATTGGAGTGGGAATCGCGGTGACATTACACAGAGGGCCACTCCGAACCCCGATGCTCATGGAGTACCTGAACACCCCAGAGAAGCTGAACCGTCGCCTCGTTCACGCCCCTATGGGACGATTCGGCGAGGCAGTTGAGCAAGCAAAGGCGGTGGTGTTCCGTAAGTCGTTGCGCGGATGAAACCGGGGTATCGCTCAGACATTCAGTGGCATCGGACGACTCGAGCTTCGTCAATGGAACCGACTTCCTCGTCGACGGCGGCCTGTCCGCATGCTATGTGGTGAGTGACGCACACACATCGGCGGATCGAGGCCTGTTGCTGACGAAGACAGACCGCGGAGGGAGAAGCGGCCCCGGGGCCCGAGGGTCTGGCTGCGGCTTTGTCTGCGGCTTGACGGTGTATACCGGGGGAGGCTGGGGCCGCCAGCTCCGCATGAAGACAGATGCCTGATGGCAACGATGCCATGCATCTGAGTCCTGCTTTTAGCGGTCGTGTCCGAGTTGTGGTTGCGGGAATCAAAGCTTTCGTCGCAGCATCAGAGGCACGAATGCAATGACCTGCCATGCGGAGACGTGGACTTGGGCCGGTCACGAGATGTTATACAGGTTACAAATGTGCGTAAGTACAACCTGGTAGTACTCTGTCTCTGGTCAGCATGGCGAAGTCATGCGAGTCAGGTCAAGATTTTACCAAGAAGGCCCTGAACTTGAGCGTGATCCCTCGGACCCGTCTTCACGAGGCCGAGCCATTCGTCGGAGGGTGAACCACCCAACCCGGCCAGCAACGTTGAAATGATGAAGCGAAGCTTGAATACGACCGCGATGGAATTGATTGCTAAGAGAAATGAGCCTGACATCGGCTCGAGACTCACCGATCAATTCGAGTGGAATCGCTCCCAGTATTTCCAAGAGCCGCTGGCGAACTTGACCAAGCTCTGGACGCAGGTCGAGTTGAGCTTCCGTCGGCGCAGACGTGGTAGGTCTGGTCCCGGGGATCCTTGTCTGCCTTCTCGGGCCAGGTCGTGGATTCTCTCGAGCAGATGTCGACGATGATACATGCCAGCCAGACGGATGTTGAGCTAGACTTTGTCAGTGAGGAGCAAGCGCGTGAATACGGCGTACCTGTGTTAGGTAGATATTCGCCTGCTGAACCAGGTGTTCCCGTTTGGGATTCGAGGAGCTCGACTCGGTCAAAGTGAGCCAATAGTCCGGGTCACTCTGAAGACTGTCCTCGAGATTTGCGGATATTCTGTATGACGTATCAGCAGGTATTCAGAGCGGACTGACTCCAACGTACGATACGATGTCATTCGCTTCTGTGGGTCGCAACCTCAGATGAGGAGGGCAGTCATCCATCACATGATCAAGTCGGCGTATGAGTTCATCGACAACGGCAAGCCGCTCGTCCAGCGCGGAGCCACTAGGCGGATGTCTGGCATCATGTTCACGGCAGCTCAACAATCGTCCAGCCACTGATGTAAGTGAGTGTTCTCCTTGAGGACTCACGGCGCCACAGAGAGCAGCTGTATCCGAAACCAGCAAGGCGCGACGGTACCCCGGGGGGCTGCTCTCTGAAGCCGTTCTCGTCGAAGAACGCGTCGTCTCTGACCTCTGTCAGCAGTCAAACTTGGTGATTCGAGGACCGTGAGAACGCACATGTTTCGGGGCACATTCACATTTCCATAGTCGTCAAGGCTCAGAAGCCTCCTGCCGTCCTCGCAACATGCGACAGTCTGATCCACGCAGTAGAGTAACCACCAGAAGCGACGGCGCATCTCGCTCTCAAGCGGACTCAGTGACGTGTAGGTCTGACTCGACGTCAAAAGAAGGACCTCGGGTGTCACGCTGCACATACGTCCTCGTAGTCCAGCTTCAGCTCGAGTGCGATGGCTACGCTTGCGGAGTGGTACTCCATAGCCATCACAGGGTGGCCGATGAGGTTCAGGACGACGCTGAACGAGGCTTCAGACGACCGCATGCTACCGCGGCTACGAGCTCCCTCACCTAAGGCTGCACCAATCAGTGTGACGCTCAATTCACAGAGGCGACCAGACCTACCTGAAGTTTATGAACGCTGGCAGGCGGTATGTCAGTCTTATTAGTATTTCACGCGACATGCTCACCTCGCTCGATAGAGGCGCGCTCGCTCGGCCCGACCAGGAAGCGACGAATCGCGGTGACCAACTGATCCACCATGTCCCTCGCCGCGGGGTAACCTTTCGCTGACAGCTGTTGAGGCGCTTGGACCAAGGTGTTGGCCGCCATAGCCAACACCATAGTCGTCCATTCGTCCTGGCCCAGAAGCGTCTCCCGCCGATTTGCGACGTCCCTCCTCAACGAAGGTTCGTGGGGAAATGGCGCCACGCAGTGAACATTGTCGAAATACGTGTCGAGGATCGAGGCCAGCATGTCGCGGGGGATGATGTCACCGAAGAAAGTGTGGGTCGAGGTGTGAGCAGCCTCTGTAGTCAGTCAGATCTCAGTCGGTCGAGTGATAACAGATGGACTGACGGGTGGATGAACTGAGCAACAGAGACTCTTGCCAGGTATCGCTGGTATTCTGTTGCCCACCGCCGACGATGGACTCCAACACCGTGGCTCGGTCGGCCTGCTCCTGGTTGTAGGCCAATGACGGGGCAGGGTCTTGGCCGGTCAACGGCAAGTCCGATGCCGTCCACAGAAGCATCCCTCCTGCGTTTTTGGGAATGTCCGGCATGGGTGGGTGATCACTCGTTAGGCTTTGTGCTGCAGTGTCGTGGAAGATTGGTTCACCAAGTGGATGCTGCCACGCAGGCTGCTCCACGCTCGATGTCCTGCCGTCCAGCTGATCCCCGTCGGCCTCATCACGGAGGCGCTCAAGATAGCTGCAGATTGTAAGCTATGCTGTCTCTGGCATACCAAACACGCAAGGACGTACCCCGGCGGAGGTCCCGGCTTCCTCCTTTGCTGATTGAAGGAACCTGACCTGTAAGTTGAGACGCAATTGCGACCCCGGACGTACATGATAAGCTCGCTGTGCTGCAAGCGGAGCATTTCCTCGATGTGGGCAGTGCCGAACCTTCTCCCTGGAGATCGGCCAGGTCGCACTTGATCCTGAGTATGGTCAATGGTCGATAACGAGGTCGTCACACGTGTGCTCACTTTCGTACGCGACACGCTTTGACGGTAAGCCGGTGGTCAACAGTGAACCTGGACATGGAACTTACCATCGCACGCCACTGCGACGCGGGGGTGAGCTGAGGCCGCTAATTGAATAAAGGAAGCTCACAGAGTGCTCGTTTACGTCGTGTCGCCGTGCTGGGTCCCATAGTTTGACTCTGGGCACTCTCAGTGAAGCGAATCGGAAGGAAGATGGTATTCAAGCAGTCCGCAGACAAGTTGGGCATGACGGAGTCAGCGAGAATACGGTCACGTGATCGATTATGATGCCCGTCAAATGCCCAGTTTGGTGTCATCAGGAAACCCCGACTCTTGCGGGATTCGCAGGATGGCAGGTATGGGACCCCGGCTGACATCCGCTGCGGCTTGTGCAATGCATGTCTAACGGGGGAGGGGAGGTAGAAAGAGCCTGTTCAAAACATCACAGCACCAGGGTATCTACGGGCCAATCGCGGAAGCGCTCAAAGGGGTAATTACGGCTCGCTTTTGCCGTCACTGCCGGGCCCAGGTACCTAGCGTTCATCCGCAGAACTACTGTGGTAGTCGCTGTCGACGAGGAAGCAAGACGTCTCCACCACCTGTGGGTAAAGCTCGGAACGATACATCGCGTGAACATCTGCAAGCTGGGAAGGAGCGACATGCACTCGGCAAGCCGGTTGTTGCGGAGTCTCATTCAACCGCCAGACTGGCCCCACGGTTCTAGCGGTTGAAGATGTCGGAGCTCCCGTGGTGTATATATAGGGGCACGCGGGGATGAGAGATCCTCACGCCCTGGCCCCCAGCCCCCTCTCTTGACCTGTAGGTCTGACACGGATTTCTGACGCCACCGAACCCTTCGCCCAGCATGGAGGCCCTCGCTCAAGACACAAACAAGATCGACGTTGAGATGATGGAGGACAAGCGGCACCTGGACGTGGCCGCCGTGGGTCATCTTGCCAACCAAGAGGCCCACGACGAGACGCCGATGCAAGCGCTTCGACGGCACCCGTGGACCTGTGTCTGGGTCGTGTACGGCATATGGGTCCTGCTCTGCTGCTCGTTTGACAACTCCGCGGCCGGCAGTGTCGTCGGTATTCCGCGATTCCGACAAGACTACGGATACGCCTACGAAGGCGATTATGTTCTCCCTGCCAACTGGCAGTCTGCTTACTCTGGGGGACCTGCAGCGGCCTCCGTGTTCGGTACCTTTGCCGGTGGCTGTGAGTGTAGCCTCGCCGGGGAACTTGTCATGGTACTCACAAGCCGTAGACATTGCCGATAAGATTGGTCGCAAGTGGACTGTTGTGACAATCTATATTCTTCTCTTCATCGGCATCACCGTTGAGACTGTGTCCGCGCAAACGTCCAACCCCAATGCGGTGTTCTTCGCGGGCAAGTTCATCAATGGGTTCGCCACCGGCAGTCTCATCACCACTGCGATGACCTATATCGGCGAGGTGAGTCGATGCCAACCGACCAAATTACAGCGCTGATGCGCTGCGGCAGTTGTCACCCCTTGCTCTCCGAGGCATCTTCACAGGCGCAGCTGCCATCGCCTTCACCATCGGCCCATTCATACAAGCCCTCATCACCAACTTTTACGGCGACCTTCCTTCCTCTTGGGCATACAAGTCAGCCTTCGTCGCCCAGTACGGCGTTACAGGAATAGGACTCCTCGTGTGGCCGTTCATGCCCGAGTCACCAACGTGGCTGCTTCTTCAGGGCAAAGACGACAAAGCGATACGCGCCTTCAAGAGACTGGGCGAGAAAGAAGAAGAAATCCAGAAACATGTAGCACACATCAAGTTGACGCTGGAGGAGGCTCGCAAGGAGACGGAAGGCGCCACTTATCTTGAGTGGTGAGCTAGAAAACTCCTCACGCGGTGACATCGCCGCTGACGCATTCCCCGTGCAGCTTCAAGAAGTCCAACCTTCGCCGCACCATCGTCTCGGGAATGCCTCTTACTCTCCAGGCTTTCTGCGGAGTCTTCTTCATCGCGGGATACGCCACTTATTACTTTCAACTCGCCGGCTTCAGCACGGAGATGTCCTTCCGGCTGGCCGTCTGCCAGCAGGTACTCAGCATGGCGGGAAATGTAACGGCGGTACGTCTCATTCTTCATCGCACACACTTACCGCACACTCGCTGACGCTGCATTTGTGTAGTGGTTCCTCATCGAGAGAGTCGGAAGGCGTCCGCTTACTTTCTGGGGCCTCGTCGTCCTCACCGTCATCCTCCTCGTTGCCGGAGGACTGGCCTGTGTCGGCCAGGTCGGCACCAACAAGGCCACCGTCGGCATGATCATCCTGTACTGCTACGTCTACAACGTCACCCTCGGGGCGACGGCGTACACGAGCATGGCCGAGATCGGCACCAGCAGGCTCCGCGCCAAGACGGCCGCGATTGCTCTCCTGGTCCAAGGCTGCTTCTCGGTGAGCAATTTCACTCGTCCTCTCAACCTCCGCGCTGACGATGTGTCTCACCCCAGTGCATGTGGCAATTCGTGCTGCCCTTCATGTTCAACCCCAACGAAGCCAACCTCCAAGCCAAGACATCGTTCATCTTCGGAGGCTTCTCGGTGTTCTGCTGCATCTACGCATACTACTGTCACCCCGAGACCAAGGGTCGATCCTATGAGGAACTCGACGAGATGTTCCAGAAGGGAGTGTCGGCCCGCGACTTTGGCAGCTACGTTACCGAGGCGGAGCGCAAGGGTCAGCAAGTCAAGCAAGAGGTCATGGACGGCACCTTGGCGCTTTGAAAGGCCACGGATGCGATACTTCAAACCTGTGGTGCAGGCAGACTGTGATGGCATGGGGCCCGAGACGCGACTTTGGGTAATGAGAGGATTGAGCGACCCCACAAGGTGCAAGATTGGGAGGACGGAGGTGAACTTGGGGGTCTAGTTTGTCCGCGGAGCATCCAAATGCATCTGTCTCTATCCCAAAGCGTTGCGCCGAGAAGGGGTTTTTTAGAAGGTCTTCTGCCCGGGCTGCGCAGTAGCACGCACAGTCCGGCTGTCCCCACGTCCACAGACTCGCCTACTACTCTTCCCTGTTCAGCTCGTTCTTGATCGCAGAACTGGCGCTCGCTTCAATCGCCTCGCCAACATCCGACATGTCGACGCCGTTCGCCTCAAGGTAGGCACGCCAAGCCTCGTCCTCGTTCTCGAGCTCCCGTGACATCTATGCGGTGATTAGCTGGCGCAGATAGATCCGCACAAACACTTACGTTGGGGATGCAGATGACGGTGACGATGGCGCCAACGATACTGACGGCGCTACCGACTGTACCAGATTAGCTCGAACGGAACTCAATTGAACCGACTCACTGAGGAACACCGCCTGTTGTCCTTTGAACTCGTCTGTGAACGCGTTCTGAATCGGTGTAAAGACCTGGGTCCCGATAGCCGCTCCGGCTTTACCCCAAGCGGCCGCGAAGCCAAGCATGTGGCCACGGATGGCAGTGGGGAAGACTTCACCAGCGATGAGAATCGTTGCGACGCCCGGTCCTGCCTCGGCGGCGGCAAGGAAGATGCCTGAGACAACACTTGAGCGCGGTTCGAATGACACAGCATATGGATCACGCCCAGCTCACCGTATACGACAGTGAACGCCCCGGTCGAGGTTTGGATCTTGGCGAGAGCGCCACCAAGGATCATGCCGATGACACCCTGGAGGGCGAATCCGAAAGCCTGGGTCCTCTTGCGGCCCATGCGGTCCATGAGGAGACCGCCGACGACGCATCCGGGAAGGTAGAAGGCGTTGATCAGAGTGCCCCAGCCGATGTTCTGGATGATTGTGTTGTTCGGGTTGACCTGGCCAATGATGGTGGAGCTCAACAGGCCGAAAGGGTACGAGCAAAAGTCGTACACTGCTGTGTGAACACTAGTCTGGTCAATCGCCAAAGGGCGCCACTCACAGAACCAGCAGGCGCACGTGCCGATGATACGGAGCCAGTATCGTCGGAATGCCAACGCAAACACTTTCAGGCTGAGGCGTGTACCTTTCATGGCGTTCTTGCGGTACGCAGTCGAGTTGAGCATCTGAGACCGTAAGCCAGGCCCTGACATGCAAGGCTCACCTTGATGCGAAAGTAGAACACAGCAAGAGGCGGGATCAAGCCCAGGGTGAAGCAGATCCTCCAAGTGCCCTCGAAGCCATATGTGCCGGTGGAGTGGATGCCGTATCCATAGGCCGAGAGAACAATGAGCGGAATGATACCAGCAACGACAAAGCCAAAGTCAATGGCAAAGTCCCCGATCATGGCGACGAGGAAGCCACGTCGCTTGCGGACAAAGGCGGTCTCGTCGGCGGCCTCGATTGAGCTTGTGCCACAGACGGGGTACTCGCCACCTGCGCCGACGCCGGCCAACCCGCGCCCGACGATCAGCATCCAGAACAAGCCGATGTCGGTGGTGCCATGAGCGGCAGCCGAGATGATGATGCCCAGAATAAGGGCTCCAGTGGTGAGCAGTACACCAGCCTTGCGGCCAATCCTGTCGATGAGGACACCGAAGAAGAGCTGACCAACGATCTCGCCGATGAAGAACGAGTTGGAGATGCGGGTCTTGATGGTCGAGGAGAACACGGTCTTTGGGTAGACTACGGTCAGCAGCGATGCGTCTCGCGTGCTCACGTTCGGCGAACAGCAAGTTCATGTTCCCGACGATGCCGGCATTGTATCCGTCAGAGAGCAAGGCGATGCCGGAGAACACAACGGTGAAAATGGCCGAGCTGACTGTCAGCTGTCGTCGGTGACCGCCACTTACATCTTGCTGCGGTGAGCCAGCGCATAGTTGCCGCTGCCTTCGAGCTGCTCGAGCGGTGAGGGGTGGGGTCCGGTCGGCTCGACGTCTCCCATGGTCTTGACCGGGTCTTCATCCTCGTGCTTTGGCTGTGTGGCTAAAGACATCTTGCTTGGTTGGTTGGGGTTCGACTGGGTCCTTGTCGTTCGTTCTCAGCGACTCCTCTTATAGCCATCAACCCGTGGCTCGGTGATCTTTTTTTTTTTTGCTTCACGCCGCGCATTCGGGATTCGAGCGCACGTTTGATGCTTGTTCGCGTCCCGAGGGGCAAGGCCGAACGAGCTTCGGAGCAGGCGGCGCGCTGTCGGCGGTGACAGTCAGGCTCCGACCTACGAGCGGTGTGCATGCATGCATACAGACACAGCAACGATTGCCGTGGCACGTTCGTCGGTCTGGTCGTACGGTACACCCAAAATAAACGAGCCACACCTCTGGCTCAGGGACCAGCCAGGCCCTGCCTTATTGTTGCGATGGTATTGGAAAACGAGTCGGCGATGGTAATCGAGTTGCTAAAGAACAACCAGGCACTGCCTTATTCCAGCGGTAGACCCACTACATGCGATGTCGCTATGCTCATGAGCATTGAGCAGTGCTCACAGATCAGGTCTTGAGCGGAGAGCAACGGTCGATGGCACAGGTGGCATCGGCACCATGGCAGGAGGTTATGCCGAGTGGCTAGGTCTGCTCGGAAGAGGGGGGAGTCCCGCGAGGCCGTGGCTTAATGGTCGGGGTGGCCATGGCGCAAGTAGACCAGCCCCGGGTTGCTTCTCGCTGGAGTACTCGCAGTTGTTGTCTTCGCGTGACTGTGGTCGGGCGACCTTTGCTTCGCCTGTAGCGGAGGCTGCTCTTCTCAAGATGATGTGAAAATGGTGGGGCTTAGAGGCGGGGGAGCTGGGAAGCGGGGAACGGGGAACGAGGTGTGCTATTGGAAAACATGATTAACATTTGCTAATGCTTCTTGGCATTCCTAATGGGCGACCAGGCACTGCCTTATTGTGACAAAGGGCTCAGGCACTGCCTTATCTTTTGTCAGGCACTGCCTTATTGACCTCGAACTCTGCCTTATTCCTATCGAACGTGTAACTGCAAGTAGTCTGCAACACGGGTTGCTCATTGCGTCGATGCCTTATTCCTTGACTTCATGCCTTATTATCACCACCGGATGCCTTATTCCTCGAACGAGGTTGCCAAACGCTGTGCAGCTGCACGAACGCCTGCGAGAGTATATAAGAAGCGCATCACCGCGTCAACATGACACGACAACAAGCTGCCGCTCCTTCATCGTCCTCCCTCGACATGTCCTTGAACATCCCATACCCTCTCTCCCCCACCCAAGTGGAGTCGTTCCATCGAGATGGCTACCTTCTCATTGCCGACGCCCTATCTCCGTCCGACATCCAGGACATGCAAGCCTGGTCGGCCGAGGTCAAGGCGTGGCCCAACCGCGTGGGAGAGCACATGCCGTACGAAGAGCAACGCGCCGATGGGTCAACGGGGCTTTGTCGCACAGAGAGTAAGTGCTTTACTGATAGGGTCCGGCTCATGACAGACTATGCCAACTACCATGACGGGTTTGGACGCCTCTTCAGGGGCGACAAGCTCACTGGAATCCTGACCGAGTTGATGGGCGAGCAGGCGGTGCTCTTCAAGGAGAAGGTGGGTGTTTCTGGCGAATGCCCGTTCTCACGCGACAGATAAACTACAAGGAGGCCGGAGGGTCGGGAGGCTTTGACGCTCACATCGACGCCAAGTGAATCATGCTTCTAAACCTGTCAGGAGGACTGGAGCTGATCAGGCAGCGCATACAATCATGCCGGTGCGGTCAAGCACCTCACGTTCCTCATCGCTGTCAACGACATGGACATGTCCAATGGGTGCCTCGAGGTGGTCCAGGGTTCTCATAAGGAGGAGGTGCCACTGGCCGCCAACAAGGTGGGTTGTAGCGCACAGATCGGGCTGACGCCAGTGCATCGAGCCGGCGTGGGAAGCCAAGCACACCTGGGTGCCAGTGCCCATGCCAGCGGGCAGCTTGTTGGTGTTCGGTTCCTACCTCGCTCACCGATCCGGACCGAACTCCAGCCCCAAGCCACGTGCGGCGATCTACGCGACGGTGAGTGGGCGCGGGCGCAGATGGGCCAGGTCTGACCTTGGTCTAGTACAACGGCATCTCAGAGGGTGACAAGCACGACGCTTACTACGCGCATCGCCGGAAGGCCTGGCCTCCGACGTTCGAGAGGGTTCCGGGTGTTGACTACACCGAGGGCGCGATCACCTGTGAGCGACATGTCGTGCGCATGACTCTCAGCTGACCCGTCAGACGCGTTTGGGTCACCCATGACCGGTGGTAAGGAAGCGATCGATAGGCAGATCAAGTCTGCCAAGACCAGCGAGACGATTGACCAGCTCTTCAATCTTCTTAAAGCGTGAGTGCCCCAATGCTTCCCAGGAACCTCTCTGACCCACTGTTACAGGCAAGGTGACCGGGGTTACATTGGCGAGAACATCTCGCAACTGGAGCACTCCCTCCAGGCTGCGGAGTCGGCCCAGAGAGAAGGTAGGCGCCACTCGATGGGGTCCGCTGACATTAGGTGCCGACACCGGGACCGTCGTCGCCGCTCTGCTCCATGACGTGGGGCAGTTCCTCCCCTACTCGACCGCCCAGGATATGATTTCAAATGGGATCAGCGTGGGAAGGAAGTCCCACGAGGCCGTCGGCGCGGCCTACTTGCGCGAGCTGGGTTTCCCGAAGAAGGTGTGCGAGCTTGTCGGGGCTCATGTGGTTGCCAAACGGTACGCCCCGCCTCTAACCCGGCCACAAGTGGGCTGATCGAGAACGAGGTATCTCACCGCTACCGAACCTGGGTACCACGCCGATCTGTCCGCGGCATCCCAAGCCTCGTTGAAACATCAAGGAGGACCGTTCTCCCCCGACGAGGTCCTCGCATTCAAACAAGATCCGCTGTGGAAGGAGAAGGTCGCGCTGAGGAGGTACGACGATTCCGCCAAGCTGGAGCAATGGGAAGGACCCGGCCTTGACTCGTACAAGCCTTTGGTTGAGCAGCTTCTCGCCAAGGCGTAACATATTTATCCGAGATGCATGTATTCTTTCTGGTTTGCACCGTCTCAGGACGCCGTTGCGGCTGGTCGCACAATGAGAAGGCCTCGGGGTGACCCGGCCCCCGCCCCTTCCGCTGCGCGCCAGTACACGTTGGTCGCCCGAGCGGTTTTGTCCCTTCGCCGGCGATTTAATCCGGCTCCTCCAGTTAGATGTTGCTGGGGCGCTTGAAAGGCTCGCTCCACAGCTACAGCTGCAGCATCACAGTATGTGACTAAGACCCTCACATGACCTGCATGCTGGCAACCGACGAGACGGCGAAGTGAAGCGCCCATTTCACCGTCTACACATGCATGCATGTACGAGATACGGATGATCCTCGGAAACGAAAAGCGCCGTTTGTTTCCAACGTCACGGTTTGGCGTGCGGATGAACTCTGCGGTAGTTCACCGGGGACCAGGAGGGGCCGAGTATTCAGCCGACAGCAGGACCACATAACCATATAACACCTTTCATCGATCGGTTTGCTCTTCGCCCATGTCCTCCCGCTCCATCCGTGGCCAGCATGACTGGTCATGATTGTGCAGACTCGGTCGATGCCGTTGCCGTACCCGCATTGGATCCTCACCTCTCCCAACGAGATGCGGAGCAAGGAGTCGAACCGTCGCCGGACGTCCCTCGACCGTCAACGCTGAGGGTGGTCACGCTGGCCGGAGTCATGCTTCTGACATACTTCCTCGGGGTCAGTCACGACGTGCAACGATCGCGCGGCGCTGACATTGCGCTCAAAGACCGTATCCAACCAAGCTGTCACCCTGGCGATCCCCGTAATGGCAAGGGATTACGGCACGTCAGAATTGGAGGTACAATGGGTATGCCAGCGTGTTATGTTGTGACTTTGTATCACTGACCGATGTTAACTAGGTCGTCTCGGCGTATGGTCTCGCCTATGGTTGGTGAGTGACTAGAGTCACGCTCATGCCAAAACTGACGGCCTGTGCGTCTCGCAGCGGCCTGCTGTTCTGCGGACGCGTTGCAGACCTGTACGGGCGCAAGTTCTGTTACCTCGGGGGTCTTGTGGTGTTCCTCATCTTCAACATACTCTCGGCGGTTGTCAAGGTTGGTTCGCGTTTCCATACAGATGCCAGCAACAAGCTGACATACATCAGCCTCAGGTCGGCCTGTTTGTCATGCGGGCGTTTGCCGGGCTAGGGTTGGCTCTGGCATGTCCCGCGGGCTTCGGATTGATAGGGGAGACCATCACCCATGAGCCGGAGAGAAGCATAGTGTTTGCAGCTTTTGGTCTGGGGGGTCCTATCGGCGCGTCGTCCGGAACCATCCTTGGGGGTGGCGTCGCAGGTATCAATCAGTTAGTCGCCGTCCGTGTAGGCCCCTGTACAACGAATTGACGATCCCAGATACCGAGCGTGGTCGTACCTCTTCTACATCTTGGCCGCCTTGACTTTGATACCTCTGATCGTTGGCTGGTTCGCCTTTCCCGGAGCTCTGTTCCATACCGGCGGATCAGTCGCCCCTCGTCTCGACTGGCTGGGAGGCTTCTTGGTCACCGCTGCTATCAGTCTGTTCATGTTTAGCATGGTGCAATCTGGGATAGTGAGCACCGGGTGGCGCACACCATGTCAGTAGCGCAACAGATCTCGCTCCTCAGTTGCACGTGGGCGTTTGCTGATGACTGGCAGATGTCCCCGCATTGCTCATCGTATCGATCATCCTCTTTGTCCTCTTTCTCTGCTGGGAGCGCTACCTGGAACGCCGTAACGGGTCCATCCCACCCGCCGCAAAGTTCTCCTTGTTCACTCGCAACCGGTATCGATTCACGTTTGTCCTCCTCGCCTCGTTCTTCGCATTCATGGGCGCGGCTGGATGGGTATACTGCGCCACAATCTTTTACCAGAACGTGAAAGGTGACTCGGCGTTGATGAACGCGGTGCACCTGCTGCCTTGCAACTTGCTGGGAATCGTTGCGGGAGTGAGTAGCTTTGTGTTGCGTGTTGCCGGGGCCCATGTGGGAGGTCTGATCGGAACAGTTCATCGTCATGTATCTTTCGACCCGTGTCCGGGCGCCAATCCTCATTATGGGCAGCACGATCATCACAGGGTGAGTCACACTGGCAGGCCAGGCGCACTAACTCGACAGGGTGTCTTCGGTGATCTACGCCGTGGCGTCCCCCGATGTCAGTTACTGGGCTACGGGATTCGTGGCGCAACTGTTGCTGCCTTGGGGCATCGACTTGTGAGTCCATTGCGAATGAGGTGGGACGAGAGTGACACTGTCAACCCTCCCACTGACGCCGCTCCAGCACCATGTGCATCGGCAATGTGCTCGCTGCGAATCTGGTCAGGGAAGACGAACGGTCGGTCGGCGGCGCCGTCTTCCAGACCTCGTACACCATAGGCGGTTCCCTGGGGACCGCTCTCTCCAGCCTGGTCATATCGGAAAGGACCAACGTAACGGGGAGCATCCTCAGTGGGACGCGCAGCGCTTTCTGGATGAACGCGGCGGCGACGTGGTTTGGTGAGCCGTCCTCGGCGAGGTCTGCTGACAACGATCAGTCAGTGTCATCGTCCTCATAGGGCTAAGACGTCTGGGTATCGCCAAGGACGCAGGACGGGAGGAGCACGAGGAGGACGTTTCTCCCGATGTCGTCCATCCTTCACTGGACGGCAAGGGGGAGCCTGAGTCTGTGGTACTGGCGAATGCGGAGAGTGCCGCAGGCACCCGAGGAGACAATCTTTAAGATCATCGTGTAGTTATAGACAGTTTCTTCTCGTGTTGGTGAGACAGCAGATGCAAGCCCATTAGATCCACGCCGTACGCGCATTTACCTTCGTCCCAGTCGACTTGACGGCCCCACGAAGTATGCTCAGTATGCCGCAACAGAACAGCTTCCGAGACCCGCCACCCGCCACAGCATGTGACCCGACTGACATTTGTATAACGTTTTGCGGCCCCGAATTCCGAGGCTCCGGTCCGCATCTCCCCAGGCACGCCGCGGCATCGCATCTCGCGACTGCCGGAACTTGAACCACGACCACCTTGTTTGTTTGTGTGTATCCAAGAGCTCCGTACGTATTCCGCGGGTTGTGATGCATAAGAGCCGCGCGGGGAGTACTACTACTACGTTCACTCTGACGATTGAGCGGGAATCCTCTGGAATTTGCGATGCCGTACGAGAGCAGTTATCCCGCTGCGCAGACCCGGCTCGACCCCACCCGCGCCTCCGCGACCGAGAACATGCCGGATGAACACAGTTCTACGTCTTCTACATCCCATCTCGAAGCTTCCGCGGTGAGCGGAAAGCACCATCCAGGAAGGTATATAGACCGACGACCCCGACGGCGGCCGGGCCACTTTGATCGGACAGACAATCCTCCGTTCACATACACACCCAATCCACTAGTGACACACACTCGCGACAAATCGCATCATGGCACTCGCCCGACTCTTCTTTGACAACGACACCGACTTCGACCGGATGCTGTCGGCCCGGATGCCCACCTACTTCCCGGGCACGACGAGTGCCGGATGGGTTGACCGCTACACCCCCAAGTTTGACATTGTCCAGAAGGATGTGAGTGGCGACGATGTATTCCTTTTGAGCTGTTGTTGTGAGCACTGACCTCGGTCTTCAGGACAACGTGACGGTTCTGGCTGAGCTTCCGGGGGTCAAGAAGGAAGACGTCAAGGTAGACCTCACCCAGGATGGTCGGCTCACCATCAGCGGGACCACCCACGAGGAGAAGGAGTACGAGGACGAAGCGAACGTGACCCACCGCGAGCGCAGCTTTGGCACGTTCAGCCGCTCCGTCTCCGTCCCGAGCGGCATCAAGCCCACCGAGATCAAGGCCTCGATGGACCACGGGCTCCTCAAGGTCATACTCCCGACAAAGCCGAAGGAGCCCGCAGTCGCCCAGATCACCATCGCCTGACCACCACCACCGGCCTCGCCCGCATCGCCTGGACCCAGGTGAACCGTTTTCGTTCTCACGACTAGCTGTGTGCACGCACACATCACTCCGCCCTCGTGCTTCTTTCTCTGACGACTTTGATCGCTCTTCGATGCAATGTTAGTCCGTCCATCCGGCCAGACGGCGAGGGCGGTGCGCTCGAGAAGATATAAAAGCTGTCGCATCGCATCTCGATTCCTCTTTCGTTTCTCAACAATCTTTTGCCACCCATCCATTCCACCCGCCTGGCGCCACGGCTCCCCCAGCGCTGGGTCCCACATCCATCTTCCCTACCCGCCCTCGCCCGTGTTACTAACCCCCGGCTCGTGTCGGGTTTCTCGTACTAACCGTTGTCTCGTTGTCTCGTTGTCTCGTTGTCTCGTTGTCCATTACTAACCGCTGTCTCGTTGTCCATTATTAACCGTTGTGTTCTAGCGCGCCGTCCACTGTCCACTGTCTCCTGTAAATCGTCCACTGTCCGCCGTCCACTGTCCACTTAAACTCGCCTTCATCGGCTGTCCGCTTCCATAGCTTCCAAGAGTCGAATCTCCACTCCTCGCGAGCATCATCGCATCCACCACCCCATCCACTTCCTCGTACCCGCATCCGTGTCGGCCGTCACGAATCTGTATCGCGGCGGTCGACCGGAGTTAGTCGGGGAGATCCCCCAACTATTACTATATGATTTTACGCAGTCTACACTCTTTCGGAGTATTCAGAGGTATGCTTCGCGAGAGTGTAGACTGCGTAACATCGTACGGTCTGTCGGGGAGTGACGAATTATATAGTATAACTCTACTTAGACTTTGGCGCACATGCATACACTTGGTCTCGTTCAGTAATAGGAAAGCCCCTTGAAACACATTACCATCAGAGCCCCGGTTGGAGCGCCAATGCGACGCCGAAGTGAACGGTTATACATTACGATTACAGCACTCGTGCTCGTTGCGATAAGACCATGCCACGAGTTTGCAATCGAGTATGTACAGTATGTATCGCACTACTCTACTTGTGCTAGACGAGTACAGTACGCATCAACACCGCATCGCCGCACGCACTCGTACAATCCCCCCTCAGAACTTGCCTCTGACACCAGGCGTCAGCGTCAGCGTCCCGGCCAAGCATGCACCGCAGCACCACTCACATCGGATGCTGCTCCATGAGCAGCCCGCTGACCGGATTCGGCTCCTTGTCAAACCCGTTCCGCCGCTCAAACTCGTCAAACTCCTTGGTTCCCTTTCGGAGGTAGATGCTATCGACAGACGTCTCGTCGAGGCCCTTGGCTTTTGCCGTGGTGATCATCCGTTCGAGCTCCTCCTGCGCTTTGGCGCGCTTGAAGCCTGCGTTACGGGGGTACCAGAACTTGCGCTCCCGGGTGGGCTTGTATTCGGGGATCGACTCGCGGCGGAGGTTGTTGAGGATGACTTGCTCCAACAGGCTCTACAACGAGTCAGAGCGTGCCGCAGCGCAAGTGAACCATGTCTCACATAGTCCCGGTCAGGCCGATTGAAGTTGTGTGGACTGTGCAGCGCGACGTGCGGGTTCGAAATGGGCCTCGCGTAGTGCAGATAGTTCGGGCTACTGACGTGCGGTAGCAACCCGTGCAGGATTATCACGTCGCCCTTCTTGGCCGTTGTCGCGTGGAACTGCTTGCAGTCTTTGATTCCCGCGCAAAAGGTCGAGGCGTGGTCGATTGGCGGATCGACGCCTTCGGGATGGTCATACAGGTATTCGACCACCCCTGGGAATGGATTCATTCAGCTCGATTCACTTTGTCTACCCGACCCAACTGGCCGACGCTCACCCTTCAGACCATCTTCGCAGAGCCATGTGCCGCCTCCTCGGGGAGGGATGTCGGTGAAGACGTGGATAATGGTCATGGCGTTACCGCTCGAGTCGAGGAAGCAGCGATACCAGTCGTCGTCGACGTGCCAGCCCGATCTCTCCTGCGGGCGAAATTTGTCCTCGACCAGCTTGGTCTTGTCCTCGGACCCAAAGTTGACGATGAACGCGTCGCCGTAGTACCGCTCCCGAACGGGGTCGATGCGGTCGAGCCCCCCCGCGATCTCGGTGATCTTGTTCCACGCGTCGGGGCAGAAGTCCTCGGCGGGCACCTCGCGATGGCGCGGGAGGTGCAGGTACTCGGTGTGCCAGGTCGACTTGTCATGTTCGTCGTAGCCTATCCGAACGAACAGGTCCTTCATCCAGCTGTCAATGTAGTCCTGCTTGATCGCGTTGGGAACGAGGAGCCATCCCTTGGTGAGAAAGTGGTCGACATCAGAGGTGGAGAGGTATTTGTAGCCCTGGTTGGCTTCGGAGCTGCTGCTGAAGGCAGCGGGGCCGTCTTCGACAGGCTTCACCGGTGCAGCTGGGCTGCCCGCCAGATCGTTCGCCGTCACAGTCTCCGTGACCGTTGTCGACGACATGATAGCGCAGGGTCCTTGACAACAGACCGCCGAACACGAGCCGTGCTGCTGCTGGTTATGTGCTGCGGTGCATCCCTATATAGACACTGGTGTGATCGGACGTGGCCGACTCACTGACCCAAGGCCATGTGACGCATCCAGAGCCAGGACGCCGCCTGTCTTCACGACAGCGGAGTAACATAGGAAATTTCGACCCAAAGCGAAATCATCCGGTAACCAGACGGAGAGCATAGGCCAGGTGACAAGTGCTCGGCTAATAGGTTACCACGCAGTGTCCGCCCCACCGGGCCGGACCGGCCGAAGCACGGCGATGTGGACTTCAAGTCGCAGCATATGCATGGCGCTGACCAGTGACAACGACGCTGAGGCCGAAAAGATGCACGAGGGCGAGTCTCGTGGGATCCGGAAAATGCCCACTTGCTCCTATCCTACACATCGACATGATCCCACTTGGCGTATTTGAAATACGCCGAGTTGAGGCATGGCGTGTCGTTGACGCCCTGCGCGTACACGCCGAGGTGCACGCCCGTGAAGAGCGGCTTGAGTGCGTCGCTGGGGAGGGTGCCCGCGACGACTACTTCTGAGCCGAGGATCTTGAATGCGAATTCGTACTGGAGCGTGCGAGCCTTGACGAAGAAAGTGACGGGTGTTCCGGAGGGTGCGTCCATGGCGAATGATTTCTCCTGAAGATCGGCATAAGCGAGTCCCTGTAGTCACCTACAAGACACCGGGGCTCACCTCAAACTTGTCATCCGCACTCGGCTTCCTGAAGACAACCTCGGTCTTGCCACCCTCGATCCCGCGCAGTCCGAGGGCCGCATGGGCGCCTTTGCTCATCCACACCACCGTCCCGGCCTCCTGTCCCGGCTTACTCGGCGTGAACTCGACCTGCGTCTCCCAGTCCAGGTTGAAGCCCGGCTGTTTCTGCAGGAGGATGGAAGGACTGTGCTCCACATCGATTCGGACGGGGGAGCCTCGGAGAGCAAGGTAGCCCGGTCGCTCGGTGAGACTGTACGTCCGGCGCAGAGGGACTCGGACGTGGTACCACCCAAGGGACAGCTCTGCAGCGGTCAGTAACGTGCGGCAATACAACCTCGTTCCTGGCCGACTCACCTTTCTGGCCAAACTCGTCGATCCATCCTGCCCTCTCTGGGAGAAGCGTCAGACCCTCGGCTTCCCCGATCAGCTCGATTGGCTTTTTCTTGTTGACCACTGGCCAACCGTCGACCCATTCCATCGGCGCCATGAACGTTTCCCGTCCCAGGTGCGTCGGCATCCCCAGGCCACCCTCCTTGGTCACGCTCGCCTTGAACACCGGTCGGACGCCGAGGAACACGGCCACCCACTTGCCGTCGTCCCCCTCGATGAGGTCCATATGGCCCGTGTTCTGGATATCGGGGTGGTCCGCATTGTAGATGAGAGGGTTGACGCCTTCCGGGGGCGGTTCGAACGGGCCCATAGGGCTCTTGCTCCGGTAGACGCACTCGCGGTGACCGTCCTGCGTCCCTCCCTCGGCGGTGAAGAAGTAATACCACCCATCCCGCTTGAGAATGTGACAGCCCTCGGCGACGCCCAGAGGCGACGCCTTGGCCAGAACAGGCTCAGTGAGCGATTGTCCAGTCGCGAGGTCAATCTCGTTGATCCAAGACTGGATCTTCGGGTGACCGTTCGTCGTCGCCGCGGCAAAGTCGAAGCGCGTCACAGTCTGGTACACCTTGCCGTCGTCGTCGAACAGCAGCTACGCTCATCAGGCCCAGACACAGTCGCTCAGGTTGGCGCCCCGCGCCACTCACGTCCTGGTCAAATCCGACCTCCTCAAAGTACACCGCGTCGCTCCATTTCGAGTCGTCAAAGATGTCGTCGGTGCTCACGTAGAACCCGCTCGAGATGACGTCGGGCTTGCCCTGATTTCGAGTCAGCAACGAGCTCTGGTCTAACACTGGTCGTCCGCGCCGTGCCCGCTCACATCCGCTATCCGCAGCCTCCAGAAGCACGAGCAAATCATGTACCACCGCCCGTTGTGATACCGGAACGTCGGTGCCCAGAGCCCCGCCGAAGTCTCCACCGTCTGCATATCAACCCCCTGGCTTCGACGGTTGAGCGCATGGCCTATGAGCTGGGGTGGGTCAGCGCGGAGGTAACACGGCGCCCTCACCTTCCAGTTGATCAGGTCGGTGCTGTGATAGATCGGAAGACCAGGAAAGTACTCGAACGTCGAGGTGGACACGAAATAACCCTTGCCCGGTACGTAGCAGAGGGATGGGTCCGGGTTGAATCCGGGCAGGATCGGGT
Source organism: Saitozyma podzolica (assembly GCA_003942215.1). Lineage (NCBI taxonomy): Eukaryota > Fungi > Basidiomycota > Tremellomycetes > Tremellales > Trimorphomycetaceae > Saitozyma > Saitozyma podzolica. Next base: position 58,569 of record RSCD01000036.1, on the reverse strand, counting down.
TGCGGTAGGTGTTTGTGACGGACATATTCGACGATGAGGGGGGATCGGGGGGCCGACAAGTGTCGACTGGGCATCTTATATATCGTCCCCGGGCTGCTGTTGCCTTGAAAGTCGTCCGGAGTCGCCCGGGGTTGCGGTCGATAGTCGGGAGGATGCATACGAAGAGAACGGGGAAGTATCGGGTATATATCCCTGCACTGTTGGTCACCTGCGCGTATTTCTCCGGGGCTTTCCCGAGAAGCGTCTTCTCCTTCCACCAATGCCCCCTTCACTTGCCTTACCTCTAGTACTGGCACTCTCCCCTTGACATTACCCCGCGAGCACCATGTCGACATCAGCAGCAGCGGCCGCCGCCGAGGGGCCACACGGGTACATCCAGGGTGCATGCCTCTGCGGCAGAGTCAAGGCGACTCTTCGCCGGCCTGTTCCGGGAGAGATGAAGCTGTGTCGTGAGCGCAACCCCCCGCCGCTGCTGGCTCCGTTCCGTCTGACGATGGGCAGACTGCACCGACTGCCGAAAGTTCACCGGAGCGATGTGGGGTGCTCATCCGCTGCCCTGCGTAGTTGCTCATGATCTCAGTGCGGCCTACATCCTCACCATGCCCGAGGGCGACTTGACGCTGGAGGGCGAGTTCAAGTCGTTCTTCAGCGGAGGCGACTCCGGCCAGTCGGTCGGCAGGCACTTCTGTGGCAACTGTGGATCGTGAGTAATGGCCCCTGGGCCAGCGCTGAGAGCCAGGTCGCTATACGACACCGGCGACGATAGCCCCGGCTGGGTCTTTGTCCACTCCGGTAAGTGGGCACGACGTCGTTCAAGTGAAACGTGCCTTTGCTCAGACTCATACCCTTCAGGTCTCTTCCCGCCAAAGTCTATCCCTCCACCCAACCTCGAGATTTACTGGTGCAACGCGGAGAGCTGGGAGGTGGTTCACCCTGGATGCAAGACTGTGGACCGCCAATAGCAAAAAGCAGCGGTCCGCGAGAGCGCGCGCGTGAGAGTGGAGGAGTTGGACATTGTATGCATCCCACGCCTGGGTCACGGTATCCAGTCTTTGTCGACCGGCTGGCAGAACTCGGGCTGTACCACCCCCGGCGGGAATCGAGGATCCGCCTCCCACGGCACGACAAATGACCTGGCACCGCTGCCGACCTCCTCGCTCCGCTGCCCCGGTAAGTCCACCACTGCGGTGCAGTTGGGCGGAGCCACAACGCGCACTTGGAGCTCCCCGCCAATGATCTCCCACTGACACTCGCAATGCCCGTACGGCGAGAGCAGGGACACCTTTGCGTGGGTCAGACTGCCGCCAGGTCTCGGCTTGATCAGGATCTTCTTCCATCCCGGCTCGAGGCAGGAGAGACCCCCGACGGTCGAATGGAGAAAGTCGGCGACAGATCCAAGCGCGTAGTGGTTGAACGAGGTCATTGAGCCCGGGTTGATCGATCCATCAGCGAGCATCGAGTCCCACCGCTCCCAGATGGTCGTCGCTCCGAGTAGGATCGGCGAGAGCCACGACGGGCAGTCGCGGCACAGCAGCATCCGATAGGCGTGATGGAGCTGTTCGTTCTCGGCCAGCGTTTGCAGCACGATTGGCGTCCCCGCGAACCCCGTGCTGACCTGCCAGAAGTCTCGGGTGACAAGTTTGGCCAACCGGTCGACCAGGATCTGGCGCTGTTTAGGCACCGCCGCGTCGAGCAGGTCAAAGTGGAGCAAGAGGCAGATCGCCGTCTGCGTGTCGGACACGATCCGGCTCCGTCTCGTAACGTACATGTCGTGGAACGTGTCGAGGAGGTTATTCGCTTCTCGTTCGTATGCCTCGGCCTTGGCGGTCTCCCCGATGGTCCGGCAGATTCGCCCCGCGACACGCGTGGTGTGGATCAGGTACGCATCCGCGACGAGCCAGTTGTCGGTGGGGCCTCGAGCGGGCATCTGCGGGTCTGCTTGCGGAGCAAGCCAGTCCGCCAGTTGAGGAGCATCACGCGACCACAGCCGCGTCTCCGGGTCGCGCAGGACGCCCTTGTCGAGCCAGTCAACGACGGATTGGTACTGCCGTCGTAGTAGGTCAGAGTCCCCGGTGAGGTTGTACATGTCCCACGGTCCCAGTACCGAGACGTCGCCCCATATCGCCTGGGAGATGTCGAACTTTTTCGGCGGGACATCGGGGATGATCATCGGCACGACCCCGTTGCACCGGCGCTGATCCGCCGCGAGGTCGTCGAACCACCCGCCGAGGAACCCGCTGGCGTCGAACAGGAACCCGAGCGTGGTCGTGAAGACCTGGATGTCGCCGGTCCAGCCCAGTCGCTCGTCGCGCTGCGGACAGTCTGAAGGGATCGAGATGGTGTTGCTCCGCGTGCTGTAGTAGACGTTGGAATGGAGTTGATTTAGCAACTTGTGCGAGCACTCAAAGTGCCCTGTGCGCTCCATGTCACTCGCCCACACGACGCCAACGATGTCGTCGACGCCGACGCCTTGCCAACCCTCGATTTGGACGTAACGGAACCCGTGAAACGTGAACTTTGGGTGCCAGCCTCTGAGTTCTCCGCCGAGCACCACCCGATCTGTCACCTTGGCCCAGCGCAGGGGTCGGGTTCCAAGCTCGGCGTGCTCCATCACCTCGGCATACTTGATGACGAGAGCGCCGCTCGTCGGGGGTTCGCTCGCGAACTCGATGACGCCTGCAAAGTTCTGGCCAAAGTCGAGCACCGTCTTCCCAGAAGGTGTCATAATTATCGTCTTTGCCGGGATCCGTTCGACCGTGCGGACGGGCGGAGCTTGAACAGTGAGCAGCCGGGCGGATGGACATGCAAGTGTAGTGACGGGTCGCCAGTCGCCATCGGTCCAGCTGTCGTCGAGGGTCGAGTCGTATGTCTCCCCGTCGTAGATCTCCGATGATACTATCCGGCCGTATGACCATTCCCAGGTCTCATCTGTCCTGGCCACGACGTCCCCATCCACCTCCAACTGGGCGAGCAGGCCCAACCTCTCCCCATACACGTTCCGGAACCCCGTTCCAATCCCCAGCCTGCCGGCGTACCATCCCTCCGCCACCCACGCGCCGAGCGTATTTGTCTCGCCGGGTCTGATGAGGTCCGTCACGTCGTAGACAGAGTATGGCAGTCGGGACCTGTAAACGGTCCATCCGGGGGCCATGTGTTCGTTGCCGACGCGATGGCCGTTGAGATACGCCTCGAATAGTCCATGCGCGGTGATGTACAGTCGCGCCGCTCCTGGCGGGGCTCTGAACGTTTTCCGTAATCGAAATGGCCGCTTCGCCTTATCCAGGTCCTGCTTCTCACCCGAGACCATGCTAGCCTCCCAGTCTTCCCTCTGGTGCAATGCCGCCTCGATGCACAGCCTGGCCCAGCCCGTCGACGACCCGTCCTTGCCGTGGCTCCGGACTTCCACATCGGCCACTTCCCGACTCACCAGCGGCGTAGAGGGCCAGGAGACCAGCACCGACTCTGCCGACTCGACATCGTACGTCCCCACCTCGCCATTGCGGTGTATCCGCAAAGAGTAGCCCTGCTGCACCCAGTCGCGCTCGCCGCCCTCAAATCTCCAGCTCAGCCGTGGCAGGGGTTCCGACACACCGAACCCAGATTCGTAGTGCTCGCAGCTGACCCGAGAGATGGCGACCATGGTGCGGCGGCGCTGGAGGTGATGCTAGGCCAAGGTGGTGGATGCATGGTGAACCGGGTATGAATTCCAATGAAATACAGATCGCGACGAAGCGTTTGCGGCCCAACATCGTACCGCGCCAGTCATCGGCAAATGCCGAATCCGACCCGATCGATGAGGTGTTCAGCTCTTTAAGCACCAACTTCGCTTCCTGGCGCTGCAATGCATTGCGGGCCCGGTGGGGCGACCAACCGATCCGGACGCAGTGAGATTTGCATCACGAGAGCGGCGCTCTGCACCGTGGCAAGACATGATAACGTATCATTGGTACGGCCCTAGCAACATTAGACGGGGTCCAGGTTCACTTCGAACCGTCCATCACCTGTTGGATATCCAACGCAGGAACCACAACAGAATCTTCGTATCAGCCGCGGGTGGCCTCTTGAACGAAGAGATCGACATCGCAATCCTCTCCCTCGCTTCTCAGGATTCCCAGACCGCCGTGCTACCATTGGTATCCACCGGGGATGACTCAAGCTCGTCGAGAAACACCTCGACGCTGCGACGCTGCCCTCCGTTGGACCGGCCATTCGTGCCTCTCGTTCTCTCCCTCGGCGGTATGATGGAAACGGATGCTACGGACGCCCTGACGCTTTGAGACTCAGCCATAATGGGTAGAGTATACTCCCTGTCTTGTCAGGCGGTTCTCCGAAGGCTTGCTGAGGGCCGGCCAGAGCCCGCTGCTTCGAGCCATGGTTGTATATCACACAGACTAAGCGATTGGGGATGCGATGAGCTGAGGGCGTGGAAGTCGGGCGGCTATGAGCTAAGAGCACCGCCGCAGTGGGTACGGACAGGGCGGAAGGAGGGAATGAGCGATGTTTTGGAGCACCCTGGCACCGAGGCGCGAGCAGGATCCGAGCAAGGAGAGAGAACTCTGCGAGTAGAACTGCCGAGAAGCTAGCTTGACAGGCCGTGCTGCTCCAAGTGATAAATGCCGTAGTCACAGTACAGCACGAAGTACAAGTACATGCTGGTACATGCTGCCTTGGGTGAGAATGGATCACCACACTAGACTCAACGGCAAAGGCTTGTTGGCGCCTGGAAGGGTGCCTTGGCGTTCAAAGTTCTTTTTCCGCAAAGCGATTTTGCCAGTCAGAGTCGGCGCCATACAACTCCTCCGCCGTGAGGCCGAGCATATCCAGCAGTACGGCATCACACGCCGTGACACCAGGGGCCGGAAGCGGGGCTGTTGCGCCTGCGGTCCCCGGGCTCGCCGTTGTTGAGGAAGGGCTACCCATAACCGGTCCACCTCGCCGTCCGACAGTAGTCTCCCCTAGATCCCTCACCCTATTCTGCGCCACCGAGATCATCGAGTCGATTAGGTCTCCGGCCATATCCCCCACCGTCCTACCTTCGCGGGAGGTGAATTCAAGCTCGCGCATCGTCTTGCCAGCTTGCCGCAGTATGAAGAGCCGCTGCTTGGTCCTTGTGTGCTGCCTAAATGACTCGATGGAGCGGCCGAGGATACTGAGAGCCGTTTGAAGCTCGACCATCACGCTACCGACGTTTACGACCGCTGCAAACAGGTGGTGCAACGGTACGAGACAGCCTTCTCGTCGGAGCTCAGCGAAAGATACCAGAAGCTCCTCCAGGGATTCGCCACCCGAAGTCACCCAAGTCATCACCATCTCGGCGATTGGCGATCCCCTGTTGCAGACGAAGAACTGGGCCATGAGATCTGGATCTGCGGCCCTGGTCATGGCACGAGTGGCGCGCCCTGCGACCGTCGTGTTTGGGCCCAGGAGTGACGGTGACGGTGACGGTGGGGGAAAACCGCGAAGGTCCGGAACCGCACTGCTCGAACGAGCGATGAAGGCCGTGGTAAACATTGAAAGAGTGGCGAGCCGCTGGACAACGCCAAAGTGGACCTGCCTCTGCACGGCGAGGTACGATAGCCAGTTGTGAGGGGGGAGAGAGGGGCTTGTGTCCAATGAGCTACGATGCTGAATCGACACGCACCTGTCAAAGTATCGAAGCGGTCAATAAGCCCGTCAAACTTCTCATGTGCGCTGGTCCGCGTCTGAGCGATACTTTCCGATTTATTGATCATACTGCTGATTTGGGTGTCTTGAGTTGCCACTTGGAACGCAGACACCGCCTCATGGACGACTGCCAACCGCAAAAGGCCCTCGCATAAAGCCAGCTTGGCCAGTACTGCGGGGTCGTCAGGGTGTTTGGCGGCCAATGGCACTAGCTTCTCTGCCACCCCCGCCGCCTCTGCCAGGGATCCCGGAGCGACGATTGACTCCTCTTCGAGGGCCATTGTCGCCTCAGTCGCTTGTACACTCAGCCATACCCAGACAGCGACGGACCGCCAGGCAGGATCCACACCTATGGATATGGCCTCTCGGACCTGAGCGTCCAGCTGAATGGCGTGAGCAACAGACTGGGCGACAACGGCTTGCCCACGAGCGCGGACGATCGAAGAGGGCTGGGCGCGCTGTCCGGGGAGGACACCAAGAGGAGCAAAGGCTGACAAAATCTCCAGGGCTTGGATAGTGCTTAGGGAGATTGGTACTTGAAGGAAAATCGCCTCTCGCTCCTGGGGGATCGTGAGGGCGAGTTCGTCGCAGAGCCGAGCGAAAAATGGGCGTTCGATGAATGGGTAGGCGGAGAGATACGTGGTGATCGAGACGAGCAAGGCGTCTGAAAGGGACAACTCGTTGGACACTCGGCGAAGGAGCTGCGATCGAGCTGGGAGGTATGGAGTAAAATGGCAGATTTCTCGATACCTGGAACGTTGGCAACGCGCCGAAATGACCTGCACCATTACTACAGTACACTCACGAGAGTTCCAGCTCTTCATCCAGGGCCTGAAATTCCTGACTCGACAGCATTGAGAACACGCGTCCAAAGACCCCTTCCACCTGCTTCGACTGTCCAAATGCCCGTCGGCACATAGCGCTTGTCAGCTCCAGGGGTCGTCCCCTGATCTTGGCGTAGTGTGGCGGAGGTGCACAGGCGTATGTGGTGTTTGGAGCAGTCGGCAGGGTAGGGGGTTGCCTGACACCAAGGTTGCTCCAGGGAGACACGGTGGTGTCTGTGGTGTCCGAAGCGGAGGGCAGGGTCGGCAGGGTCGAAGATGGCTGAAAGCAGGCCATCAAACCCTGCTCAGTAACTTCAGGCGAAGGGGAGGATCTCGAGGAGCGCATCACAACCGAAGTCTCTGCACAGTTGTTACTTGCCAGCTTTGCCTCCAGGTCATGTTGGCCACAAATAATGCTGGTGCTCGGCCCAAGACAGGTCGCCTCCAGGTCCGTTCTCATCCGCATCCTGCCCTTCTCCGGAGCCTTTCTATCTACAGCGTCGACAACACATGTAAGCGACAGGACTCGACAACGGTGGCATGATCGCTCAAGTGTCAAGGGCTCGGGAGAGGGTGCGATATCGTCGTCGGGCAGGTCGCATCGTTGTTTCCGGCGCCGGCAAACGACGCAAGACTGCTTGCCGCGCAGCCGTCGAGTCGAGATCGATTCGGACGGAGCTGTGGTGTCCGCCGTCATGGAACTTGTTGCAGACGGATGAGGATCTTCGAGATGTTGCGAGGACTGAGGTTCGGATTCGCTCTTGTATTGTATCGCTTGCGTTGGCCGGGACTACGACGTCACCGGAAACCTCGGTCGCCGGGGTTCCTCGGGGTGTTGAATTCTGTTGGATACTGATGCATGCTGTGGGGTGGACGGCCGACGAGCTACGGGCTGGCTCGAGCTGCATATGTGATACAGTACGAGTACTGTATGCCCATGTGTCCCGCATCGACTGGACGATGCACGTACAGTGTATAATGAGGGCATCGAAACACGGCCGCGGGTGGTTCTGTATTCCTCGTCTCACCACGCTCCGAAATTGCTACTGTATGCCTGTATTTTGGTTGTCTGGATCGGGATTGCGTCGGGTGCGGTTCCGTTGAGCGGCTGGTAAAGTAAAACCTGTCTCCTGAGGTGGACTCCGTTTTCCCCGACTGATATTGTCTGTTGTTCCCCACTACGGGGTGAAGACGTTGGCGCCTGTACAAGTACAATCCCTCTTGCGGTCAAGCGCCAGCTCGTAATCTCGGCCTCGGTCGTGATCACCGCCAAAACAGAGAGGCCGGGTCAAGAGAGGCGAATTCTGCCCCCTTGTTGCGCCCTAGTCTCTCGACATGACAGTCGGTTCGCCACTTGTTGAGGGTCTGCACGGTGCGGCAGCCCCGTGGCGAAATTGAAACGTCCAACTCAAGAACCAAGTGATGGCCCAATGCCGTGGGCTTGAACTTCTTCGACTCGATCTACTCGTGCAGTCGCCTCGTTTGTCGACTGTGTCTGGAGGGAGAATAACCCCTCTTCGAGCGGGATACATATCGAGCACTCTAAGCTCACGAACTGTGCTGATCTCCACAACTCCTGAAGCGAGAATCCACCTCGAGAGAACAGAGCATGAGGATTGAGTTGAAGCACGCGGTACTGTACTCGCATTGGACGCGCTCTGACCCTCATAACGTTAGAGGAGGATATCGTTAGCGACTAGCCTGATTTGTTTTCCCCTCCGCTTTCCCTCGCCCTCTACGTCGCCTCGTCCCTCTCGCTCAAACGCCGCTGGCATTGCCTCCCAGGTGCTGGTGCCTCTTCTGAGATCGTCTTCAACAAACGCGAGTGGCGATCGCTAAAAGGGGACGTGTTATAGGGGTTGAACAGCTAATGGACTCGTTCGCTCGACGTTTCACGTGGCCGTTGTTCCGTCGTTCCGTCGGTCCGTCGGTCCGTCGATCCGTCGATCCGTTGACTAAGCACCAAGAGATGACCATCGGTCTGAGGTCTGTCAGCTACATGTATGAGTACAGTACTGGCGGCAGCTGCCAGGTCAAGCACAGGTGGGAGTTCGTTTACGTCGGCCCCACCGCGGCCCACGTGAGGTTTGATTGGCTCCGAGCAGCAGCAGTCCGTCGGCGATGGACAAGAGATAAATACTGGGCAAGTTTTGTGCGTAGGCTTATGCTGAAAGAAAACCACCGCACGGTCCTACTCAGTCATACCGTACTGTAAGTACGCCACCATGGGACTGGTTCGGGCATGTTGGCCAGCTTCAGATTCTCCTCCAATCCCCACTATATGGAACCGTTCTGCTCTCGTGTCTCTACTCTGACGCTTAAGAAAGAGCTCCCCATCGCTCCGCCACCCTGACCCCCCGCACCCACACCACGATCACCATGTCCAATACAGATTACAAGTTTGAGGGTTGGGGCGCCTTTGGCCCGGACTCTATCGAGGGCAAGTTCAAGTGGTTCGAATACGAGCCGAAGGAGTTTGCCGACGACGACCTTGATGGTGAGTGCGAGCCGGTCGTCGGTGCACATCCGCCTTTTCCGTCCTCGTTTCGTGCACTCCCCCTGTATCCAGGATAGAGGTAGATTCGAGGCGGCCGACTGTTCCAGTTAAGATCCTCTACTGCGGCATGTGCGCGACCGACCTCCACATGGCCTCGGCTGGATGGTTCGACATGTCGGCTTTCTACCCACTGGTCGTCGGGCACGAGATTGTTGGCGAGGTTGTCCGCGCCGGCCCCATGGTCGAAGGGGGCTTGAAGGTCGGCGACATTGTCGGTATCGGTGCGCAGAGCGACAGCTGCCTCAAGTGCGCGCGTTGCAGGGAGCGTGAGTCGCCTCCGCACTCACCGACAACCTCACTACCCGTGAGACCAAACACTAGTGGCTGACTCGCCGGCTCAGACAAGGAAGAATACTGCGACGAGGGCCAGATCGGGACGTACGCCGCCATCTACAAGCGCACCTCCCCCGGCTCCAAGTCGCGTGGAGGGTATGCCAACTACTGGCGCGGGCCCTCGCACTTTGTTGTCCCGATCCCGTCCAATCTCGACCCAGCGGCCGCTGCGCCCATGCTCTGCGGCGGTGTCACCGTTTTCTCACCACTGATCAAGTACGGCGCCGGCACGACCGCCAAGGACGTCGGCGTAATTGGCATCGGAGGCCTGGGTCACTTTGCGCTGCTCTTCGCCAAGGCGATGGGCGCCGAGGTCACGGCGATCAGCCACTCGCAGCGTAAGGTCGAAGACGCCAAGGCCATGGGCGCCACAAAGTTCATCACCACCCACGGACACGTCGACGATGCCATAAAAGGCCATGAGCGAAGCCTCGACCTCATCATCTGTACGACCAGTGAGTGCCCACTTGAAACCCCTCTACTCGACGCCCGCTAACTCGCGCTACTGTAGGCGACCCTAATATGCCACTGAGCGACTACCTCCGCCTCCTCAGGCCCGGCGGCACCTTTGTCATGGTCGGCGCTCCCGAGGTCGATGCCATGCCCGAGCTCCATCCGTTCTTCTTCATCCTGAGTAAGTCGTCGGACTAATGCACGGCGTCGTTTAATCTTGGCGCATCTATCTTGATTGACTCCTTGATCGGCTGGCTAACCTCGCTCCCCAGACAACGTCCACCTGACCGGCTCAGCAATCGGTTCGCCCGCGAGGATCTGCGAGATGCTCCAATTCGCTGGTGACCACAACGTCCGGCCGTGGATCAAGAGGTTCCCACTCAACGAGGTCAACAAAGCCGTGCCCTCGATGCATGCTGGCGAAGCCCGGTACAGGTATGTCCTTGTCAACGAGGACAACGGCGGCAAACTCTGACCAACCGGTGTGACGAGGAGAAACACTGCTTGAGAGGGACCCCCCCCCAATTGCCGCTTGCTCTTAAAAAAAAGTGTCGACTTCGCGGTCATGCATATAATCCCAACTCGTACACGCGTAAACTCGAATCGTCCATAGCCGCACTGCACCCCTAGTACCCCAGCGCCGCCTGCCTCCGCAGCTTGCCCTCTTCGAGCATTGGGTCATCCACCTGCTCCTTCTCCGGATGTCCGCCTGCTTCCCTCTCCTTTTTCATCTCCGCAACGACGGCAATGAAATCCTCGACGGCCTGGGGGGAGGATTGGTGGTGCACGACCAGGCGCTCGCGCATGACCAGGATCGGCTCGGGGAGGGCCTTGAGACGGGCCATGACGCTGTCGAGAGTGAGGCCGATTGGAGCGGGGTCGAAGAAGACCTGTGGGTTGTGAGATCAGCGGAATGTACACGGAGTCGAAAGGACGTTTGCGACTCACCATGTTCGTCTCGACCGGGGCGAGGATGTCGCAGCCGAGCTCCTTGAGACCCTCCTGAAGCCTCCTCGCCAGCGCATGGGTACCCGCCAACCGGGGGAAATGATGCGTGATGGCGTAGTCCGCCGCAGCGGCAATCCCGCCGGACTGCCTGATACCGCCGCCAAAAGCCTTGCGGAACCACCTCGCGCGGTCGATGAACTCCTTGGTGCCGACGATGGCGCTGGGGCGGGCGTGAGCGGTATGCATCTATGAGTCAGGAGATAGATCAGCCACTTACGAGCCGATGGGCGCGCCGATGCCCTTGGAGAGGCACAACGAGGCAGAGTCGAATGGCTCGAGCAGATCGGTCAGACTGGACGTCAGCCAAAACATCGCTGTGGGTGATTGAAAGCAGGGTGGCCGCGTACACCGTCTCCAGGTCCTCCTCCTTTCTCGCATCCAAGCCTCTTCGCTCGATCTCCGCCGCGGCGACATTCCATATCCTCGCTCCGTCGAGGTGCATCCCGATGTCGTGTTTCCGCGCGAGCCCCCCGATCCGCACCACCTCGTCCTGAGGGAAGATCATGCCCGACAGGGTGTTCTCGAGGCAGATGAGTTTGGTGGGCGCGTAGTGGATGTTGGTGCCCAGCACGAGGGCGGGTTCGATGTCCTCAAGGGTGAGGTAGATGCCGTTGGAGGGGACGAGCTGGTGCGTGGTAGCTTGGGTGAACATGGCGATACCACCGGCTGAGTTGGATCGTCGCGTGAGCAGCGGTCTCGATGCGGGGAGTGAGAAAGAAGTGCGAGGCCAGTCGACCCACCTTCCATCTTGTGAACGTGCGCGCGATGATCAGTGATGATGCTGTGGGGCGGCTGCTTCATGTGTGTTCGGATGGAAAGCTCTGCGGGGCGAGGTAGATCGTCAGCAATGGTCTGACCTCTGGACGGCTACGATCCCACGGTCCACGGTCCCACGGTCCGCCGCATCGCTGCGACGTGTCACTCACGGTTCGTCATCGTCCCGCTCACGGCGAAGAGCGCCGCCTCCTTGCCTGCGAGCTTGGCAATCCTCCTCTCGAGCGAGCTCGTCGCGTCGTCTTCCATGTACACGTCGTCGCCCCGCGACGCCTGCAGGGCGAACAGCAGCTGCGCATCGGTCGGGATGGTCATGGTGTCGCCTGGACGATCAGCGGTGTGCGATTGCGATGCGACAGCTCGTCGCGGCGAACAGCGGAGCCGATACGCTACGCTGCATTGGCGGTCGAGTTGCTCACTTCTGAAATCCCGAGACACCTTCAGCAACGCCTCGACGTTCTTCTGACCGCCGACCTCGGCGGTGATCTCGGGTTTGGAATTAGGGACCGGCATGGCGGGTGAGATTGTGGCGAGAGAGCGGGCGTGGGGGAGTGGATTGAGTCGAGCGAGTCGAGCGAGTCGACCTGAGGCTGGTACCGTTCCGTGAACGTGGGCGGTGTGTGGTAGTCTACTGAGGTGTCTATACAAGGTCGCACGGATGGGCATGAGAAAGCAGGATGTGGATGAGACGATGCGATCTTATAAATCCAATCCGAGCGAGTCGATAAGAAACCCACATGGAAAATGGCAAAAAGGCAAGCTGGCGTCGGATATGCCGGAGGCGCAGAACCCGCGAGACACATCGGTCAGGTCCGAACCAAAAGTCTGCAGCGAGCGGGCGGAGCTTGGCCGAGGTTTGAACCGGCCGCATGCATGCGATCGTGCGACCAGGACAACAGGGAATGATATATCATTAGACACGGGCAAGGGCTGGCAAGGCGCGTCCTATGCAGAGAGCATGGCGATGGGGGCTCGATGTGCGACAAAGTGACCCCCGCCATCACGCCACGCCATGCCCCACGAGGCTCTTGTTCCGGAACCCGACGTTGAACTGGAGCAGCGAGCTGGCGAAGAGTCAGCGCGGCGTGGGTGGGCACTGGATGAGACTGGGACTGAAGGTACAGGTTGCACTGAGGAGCTGGAGATGAAGGTCATGCGATTTGGGATAAGGATGGAAGGAAATCCGCGCTGGACGCTCAAAGGACGGTGCACGCAACCCGAACCGAACCCACTTGATGTCCCTCGCCCAACCGCCTGGACCGTCTGTCCGTTCGATGCACGGGATCGGGTACGGCGATTTTGAGATGAGGACCGACTCCTTTGCGTGGAGCAGGCAGATGTCCCGGCCGTCCACTGATAGCTCGACTGGTGATCGCGCCAGAGGGGAGATCTGGAAAGGGTCAGCGGGGACGTCACCCGAGGGCAAAGGGGTCAGAATTCACGCGATGAAGAGAGAAAGAGACGGAGAGCGAGCGGTGAGCGATGGGCGACGAGCGAAGAGCGAGAAGCGACGAGTGACGAGCGAGAAGCGACGAGTGACGAGCGGAAAGACAAGAGACGCGTGAACCATCATCGCCAAGTTGAATATGGACGTCGGCGAGCGGCCGTCTCACTCACCTCGAGACGCACCACGCCGTGGCCTGGGAGGATGACCGTGCGGAAGGAGAGGGACCTGGGAGCGATGGGGGTGAGGAGGAAGGCGTCTGTCTCGGGATGTGAGATGGGGCCGCCGGCGGAGAGGGAGTACGCGGTGGAGCCGGTTGGTGTGGAGAGGAGGAGCCCGTCGGCCTGGGTGGGTCAGCGGGGCGGCCCCAGGGGTGGATGGGGATGTTACGCCGCGGCGTCACGACGCGGACCAATCGCTGCACTCACCACGGCCTCGGTCAGGTGCTGCTCGTCAAAGTACGCGTCCACCACGGTGAGGTGGGGGTGGCGTCCGCGGTGGAGCGCCACCTCGTTCATGACCTGGAACCCGGCGTCGCCGACTGCGCCGTCAGCGGGGAACACGTCGGCAACCGCCAGGGCGTCTCGAGCGTCGCGGCGATCGAACACGAATCGCCTACGCCGACCCACGCCGCGAAACTCCGCGCCGCGCAAGGTGGTCGTATCGGGTAAGCTCACTCACCGGCTCGGGCGCAGGACAGGACATCCTCGTTGTTTGACATTGGGGTGCACGCGAGGCGCATGCGGTTGAGGACGGCCACGGGCCCGGAAAGCGTGGTCTCGAGCACGGGCGCGATGGTGTCGATATCTGCGGTGTCAGCGGAATACGGGAAGAGCGGTGTTTCCGGATAGGTTGGCGTAACAAGATCACGGCGGGCGAGATGTGTGATGGTGGATAGGCAAAGCGGACGACGCAGCTTGCGGATACACCAGTGATCCGTGCGGCACGGGGGGAGCAGGTGTTTCCGAGGTGATCGCAAGGCTCTCTCGCACGGCTCGCATGAACCGATCCCGACGAGGTCGGGAGACACGAGGTGCCAAAGATATCGAGACATCGAGACATCGACACGTCGAGACGTCGAGACATCGTACGTGGTACGTGGTGCGCGGACCCACTCACGGAACGGCAAGAGAAACCCCAGGCTCCCCATCGAGAAGCTGACCACAGGGGGGCATTCGCCCGTGCTGAACAAATGCGACACGTGGAGTATCGTCCCGTCCCCTCCGATAGTGAGGACCAGCGAAGTGACCTGGCCCAATCGATGTTCGTCCCCCCTCTGTGTGACGATGAGATCGGTGTACCCGGGATGATCCTTCGCGGTGTGGGGCTCGACGATGAGGCGGAGCGAAGGGTAGTGGGTCCGGAGATGCGCGAGGACCGAGGCCATGGCGGAGGTCGTGCGTGGGTCGTTGGGCTTTTGGATCAGGAGGAGCGTGTCCGGTGGGGAGGTCCATTTGGAGAGGCGGTGGCTGGGCGTGGGCGTGGGCGTGTCAGCGGGACGGGGACGCAAGTCAGGCGTAGGCTTTCCTACAGGGCGATGGACATAGTCTGGAGACGGCGACGGTGACTCGAAGCAGAGGTGAATCCAATGACTCCAGTGTTGAGTCCAGGTTTGAGATGCAACGTATAAGGGATAGGGTAGGGGTGGATGATATGGCCTCAGGCCTCAGCTGCTCCTTGGAGAGGGAGGGGCATTCGGCAAGCTGCGCAAAGACGAGATCGGGGAAACCGCTCAAGCTGAGTAGAGGAGAGACAGAGAGACAGAGACAGAGAGGCAGAGATGAGACCGGTGAAACCGTGAAACCGTGAAACCGCTCCGCTCACAGATGCGAGCCAGGTGATCCCCGCGAGCCCCGCTTCGCCGCCATCGCCGATGACTCTGCCGGCGACTCCGGATCGCATGGGATCAAGCGCGGCTTCCTGCGGTACAACATCGTCAGCGATGTCCAGATCCCTCAGACATCGTCCCCCGCTATCGACAGCAGATCGACTTCGTCTTCCTCATCCCCTTTCTCGTGAGTAACGTCGCATCGTCGCATCGTCGCGACGTCACTCACATGGCTAGCTGAGAGGGCGTCGGGAGCGGTAGGTCCCGCAGCATGTGCACGGATCGACGAGATCCCCCGAGCAGGGGAGCGGTAGCGGCGGCATTACCGTCTCGGGGACGGGGCGGTTGGAAGACTGAACGGTCGAGCGCAGGTCGTAGGCGGGTCGCAGCATGTGCCGGCCTGAGCCCGCGGAACGAGCTCGTCGCGGTGGACGTTCCGCGCATCTCGACGGGCCGGGGTGGATGCTATGTCGGCACAGAGACCGAGCAGAGAGATCTCCGAGGCGTACTGAGATCCTCGATGAGCGATGCTTTGTCCGATGACAGTGATGTCGAGCGATATAGAGGAATGAACGAAGCGATCCGTTGGGTGACCGAACTGGCGACAACATTTCCATGGACCGTTGATTTTCAGGCACCGCCCCTTCGAGTGATTCGACTCCCACTCAACACGATGAATCTCACGACGGATCCACATGATTTTGCATACTCGCTCGGTGTACAAACCCCCTTGTGCTCTATGCATCTCACCACTCTCACCACTCTCACGCCCTACGACCCGGGCACCTTCCTCTCCTTGTCTAGTGAGGCCTTCGGCGTCGCCGGTCCCGTCGCCGCGGGCTTATCTCCCGCAACTCCGCCAGCGCCGCTTGGCCCCGCCGGTAGCGCCTCAGCGAGGAACCCAGGCAAAATCCGCTCGATCCTGCCCGCCGTAGATGCCCAGAGGTTCTTTTGCTCCTCTGACCGGGTGTCTTCCGCCGCGGCCCCACCCGTCGCCGTGCCCGTCGCAGCCGGCGGCAGTAACAGCCCCGACGAGTGCATGACGAGTATGACGTTCTTGAGTGACTCCCCCGCCTCGTTCTGGCGTCTGCGTCAGCGCGGGCTTGCCCCCACTCAAGCCGTTGACGATTGACCCACCAGCATGTCCTTTTCCCCACGCATGAACCGCTCCAGCTTGTCCAGCACACGCACAAACAACCCCACCACAGCGTCACTCTCCACCAGCCTCACCACGTACTGCAAGAAGATCTTGCACAGTATCGTCGCCGCCTTGAGCCTCGTCTCGGCCATCCCTTGCGGGTCGCGCTCGTACACTTGCGGCTTGAGCAGCTCGTCCATGACGGGGAAAAGGACCCGGTCGAAAATCATCGGTAGTGTCGATTGATCCCCGGACAGAAGCTGAGGCGACAAAAGAAGTCGCTGGAGGTAGGAGATGGCCCGTTGGCGGATGTCGCGGCAGCCATTGACGCATTGCTTTGAGAGCACAAGCAGCGGCGGGAGCCAGAACGCGTTCCACGCTGCTGGGTCAGCAGCATGCCCGGGACGGCACACTCACCATCGTGGTTTGACGACGTCGTCGCCGACTCGATCAGCTGCGGGATCGCATTGCGCAACTCGTACAGCGAATCCAGAGCGGTCAGACCCCGTTCAACCGCAGGGCCGCTAATCGATCAGCGGATGGTCCGGACAGGACCGTGTCGCCCCCAGGTCGCTTACAGAGCAGTCTGTGGCGGCGCCCTTCTCCCTTGCACTCTCCCGGCCGCCGCCGCCCCCGCGGCCGTCGCAAATTCGTCTAGAAGCGCCACCACTCCCCCAAAGTTGTCCGCCGTGAGGCCCGGCCCCTCCCCACTCGCCATCTTCTGCACAATCTCCAACGTCACTTTGCTCGCTTCCGGATGCGCCACCGTCGCCCGGAACAGCGCGATGATCAGACCCCACTCGGTCTGCGACTTGACCACGGTCGAATCCTTCTCTAGGATCCTTGCCACGCCCGCCATGAGCTGCTCCGATACCGCGTTGAGCGCGCTCGATGGGAGTGATCGCAACACGTCCAGAGCCAGGTACAGCTGGTCCCGGAGCGATGGCTACGAGTCAGCCCATGATCTTGAGCGCGACTCACCGTTTCCGACACGAGAAGGCACAGGCGCAACAGCCCCACTACGGCCCTCTCAATCAGCAGCACGCTGTACGACTGCGCCGAGCCCAGCAACGCGGAGATGTACTCGAAGATGACCGGCCTGCTTTCAGCCGAGACCCCGCGGTCCGCACTCACCATGTCTCTGCGATGTGCTCCTTCCCTCTCGTCGCGAGGCTCACCATGAGCTCTAGATGGAACACGCACGCCGGGTCGTACGGCAGCTGCCCCTCGAACCGGATTTGTCGGGGCGATCCCGTCTCGCTCCGTTCCGTCCTCACCTGGAGCTTCGCCGTGGTCCTCGACTCGGCGAGATGGCGGATCGCTCGCAGTGCCGGCAGCAACGCGTCCAGCTCGAGAGTGCTACTGTCAGCGCTGCCGCCATCCCGCACTCACAGAATCTCCGCGTAAAACTCCTCCAGCTTGCACGAGGACAAACAATCGACCGCGACCAAAGTGTTCTCCACGTCCTCGTCGCTCGTCTCGATAACCAGCGCGTCGTTGCTCGAACCGTACGGGCTGAGGAGATACGACGACAGGGTCGAGAGCAGTCCGCCCTCGGGTCTCCGCTCCGGCGCCAGTGTCGGCTGCGCACTCTTCATCGGGATCGTCGTCGTGCCAGCGAGGAAGTCCTCCATCTGGAGCATCGGCGAGGGGAGGAGCGAATGAAGGAACAACGTCTGGAACATTTCAAACAGCTGGAGCCAGCCTTCGCGAATCGCCCCGCCGTGCCCCTTTGCTATGGTAAACAGCACCACCGTGGCGAGCTGACTGCGGTAACTCTGGCCAAAGCGAATCGCCAACGGGGACACCGTCACCGATTGGTTCTCCTTTTCGACCACCGGGAACGTCGCCGTTTCGTACCTCTCGTCGTCCTCGAGCAGACCCGTTGCCGATGCCAGGGACAGCACAATCGTGTCAAACACCTCGGGGAGGTGAAAGTGGCCTGCGAGCGTCGCACATTGCCTAAACCCGGTAATGGCTTTCTGTATCACATGCTCGTCTTGCGCCGACATGGTGAAAGCATACGCGATTGACGAGATAAGCGGTCGCCATGACAAGCGGAACATCGACTCGTCAAACACGTCGGCGTTACAGACGATCATCGCGCCTGGTGTTAAGCGAGCTCCTCGCGCCGCACTCACCAGCTGTGCGCGATCGCTGCATCAGGCTCTTCCACGCGTAGTCGAACCCGGGCTGCCCGACGTGCTCTTCGGGAAGGATGATCTCCCTCTTCTTGATCGATTCGTGAATCGAGGCGAGGTATTCCGGGTTGAAATCCTTGCCGTCATTGACGCCACGGAGATTCCGCTTGTAGTCGTCGATCGTCATGCGTTTCTCACAGAATTAGCACTGGAGTGCCACGCAGATCCGAAAAGGCTCACTCTGTTCTGCGGATTGTGGAGATCCGTGTTCAACATGATAACCGAGTACGCCAAGACGTAAACCGCGTCTTGACTCGCAATCTCGGCTGAGCCGTCAGCGCCACCGGTGCCGGGTGGGTGGGGGAACTCGCACTTACGCGGGGCGAACGAGAAAAAGTGCGCTGCAAATGTCTCGGTGATACGAGCGATCGGTTGCGCCTCTCCCGGCAGACGAAACGTCTCCAGGAGCTCTCTCATGGCGTCCGCGATGGATTTCTGGGAGCAGCATTAGTTCGAGCTCCGCTGCGCCCGTCGCGGGCATGACACGCACCCCTTTAAAGTCAAACAACCCGATAAACGCCTTGAGCAGCTCCACCTGATCTGGCCTCGAGATGTACTCTCCGAGCAACTTCTTGTCCAGCCTCGTCGACGACCTGAGGAACCGCGCGATTGCCTTTTGCCGCTTCTCGTCGTCCGTACCCTCATCGTCCGCGCTTGGAGCGATAAGCCCCTGCTTTTCGAGAAATGCGATGCCGTTCTTCGGCTTGGCGTTGAACATTGCCGCGCCCGTCAGCAGGATCCCCTTCCGTCCTTTGCGGCCAACGAGCTCTTCGGACGACGGAGCGCTCTGACACCGTTTCAGCCGG
Organism: Saitozyma podzolica; assembly: GCA_003942215.1. Classification (NCBI taxonomy): domain Eukaryota; kingdom Fungi; phylum Basidiomycota; class Tremellomycetes; order Tremellales; family Trimorphomycetaceae; genus Saitozyma; species Saitozyma podzolica. The sequence continues at coordinate 39,539 of RSCD01000036.1, read as the reverse complement.
ATCCCCAGCACGAATTGCGAATGAGTCAGCTCACCGAAGGCCAGTCATCCGACCCATCCTCGAGTCGGTCGTTCATAGCACTGATGAAGGATAGGAGAATCTCGAGGGAGAGCAGTTGCGCCGCGTCGAGACCATCGAAGAGGTTGCTCGATCCATCGGGTTTGGGTGGACCCAGGGGATACACGCCCTGTCACGACACATCAGCCATCGTCGGATCGAGTCGAGGCTAATAGAACCGAGGCTCACCCTTGTCAGGAACCCCACGAGCCGCTCGAACAGATCCTCGCTCTCCGTCGAGCAATCAAAGTTCGTCCACAGATCCACCATGAAACTCGGTCTCAGGGCGATCTGCGTGAGCGTCTCCAGCATGAGTTCCTTTGTCTCTCCCGGGACCGGCGGGAGCAGGCTGATCGGTCTCGGAGTCGACGCGGCGGGTGTAGCGACGTCCGCCGGGGTGGCCGCCCCGCTGGGCTGGTTATCTGTGTTCGCTGCCGACTCGCCGACGCTCGCTGCAGGGGAAGCTGGGCGGGATGCCGCGTTGAGCAGATGCAGTGGTAGCGGGGAAGGGGTCGGAGGGGTAAGACGGTCGATCAGGTACGAGAGGAAGAGCTCGAGCTGGAGCTTGAGGTGAGGCAACATCGTGGAGAAGAGCGTGGATGTGGTGCGGAGCGACTGGGCCAGCAGCAAGGGCGAATCAGACCGGGTGAGCTGTACGGGTCAGCACACACAAGGGTGGAGAGTATACGCATCACACCCACCTGGAAGAGATATCTGCAGCCCTCGTCCCGCACCCCTTCGCAGAGTTCCGGCCAATCCCCAAGACTCGACCCGCCGACCTCCAGCGCGGTGTTGAGAATCGCGAGCGCTGCGAGACGCATAGAGTCGGTGTGAGCCTGATCCGAAGGATTGAGCAGCGCGATGAGCACGCGGAGAAGCTCGAGGATCGTCGGGAGTCCATACGGCGTGAAAGGCGGGGGCGTGTCATCGATGTCTTCGCTTAGCGACGCTCTCGTCCCCTCGGACGGGAGACCATTGAGCGCAGGTCCGTGGACATTCGCATCGGTCCCGGTGTCCGCGACGATCCCCCGCTTCTCTGGCTCCTCCGGCGTCTCCAGCTTGTCCTTCGCTTTGGCATTCCGCTCCTTCTCCTCCCGCTCGACCTCGGCCTCCCTGCCGGCCTTGAGCAGCTTCTCCACACCTTCCGGCGTCTGATGCTTGAGCCGAGTGAAGCACGCCCTCACAATGACCTGGACACACGACTGCGCCGTATTCCTCAAACCCTCGCTGAGTCTCGCGCGGGCCAGCATCCCCAACCCCACCTCGAGCAGCTCGCACACCGACTCGTCGCCCATCTGCTCGAGCATGCTCGCGGTCCCGCTTGCTGACGGGTACTGGTTCGGGTACGGCAACGGCGTCGCGAGAGCCTCAATGACCCGCAGCAGACGGAGCAGCACAAGCTCGTCCTGCTGCGGCGAAGACGAGGGGAAGCGACATTGCGACAGCGCCGAGGTGATGTGCGCGAGGGCGACCTGGAGCGGTGTGGAAGGTCCGACCGAAGTGGGAGGCGGGGTGAGGTATATCGGCAAAACCGAGAGGATGAGCGCGTGCAATGAGGTCAGCGCGAGGGAAGTGATGGGTCCCGAGGTGAGTTGGGATCGGATGAGCGCGAGAAACGGCTGGGCCAGGTCGAGCGGACTGAGCGCGGTGATATCTACGAGAATCTCAATTAGTCTTTCTCCTCCCAGGACGCAGGTCTATCACACACCTTTGGTCTCTCCCAGACTCCGCCTGAGCTCGATGAAACCACCCATGAGATCCCCTTCGTCCGCGCCTCCGTCCAGGCTGGTCCTCCCCCGCTTGCCCGACGCCAGACCGTGCTTCTTCCGCACCCTCGCAGCGTGGAGATACGGCGGCAGGGGCGCTTGGGACGTCGTGAACCCCGCGGAGGAGGACGAGGCCCATCGCTGGTTCCGGCGCATCGCCGAGGTCACCGTCTGGACCTCCTGCAGGAGGAGGGTCGTCGGTGGGAGGTCGGTCGGGGCGGACATGGCGGGGAGTTGAAGCGACCGCCCCGGGTGGGTCTGGGAGGGTGGTTTAGGGATTGGAGGAAGGAGTGCTCTATGCAGCGAGAGAAGGTGGATGCCACGGATCCCGTCGACCAGCGATGCTTGAAGGGTGATATGAATGAGGTATGAGACGGAGACCAAAAGACGAGACATTACTCGCCTCGCCGCGTATGGCCAAGCCAGGAGAGGCCGCCGTGGAGGTGCCACGCGTCGGCGCAGGCCTATCAAAAGATCCCGGCACCGCGGTGGGGGTGACTGGCACGCCTACAACAAGCACCTTAGGTGCGGTCCCGCGCGCCTATCCTCTCTGCCATCGCATCGACGCGCAAGCCGACGCCGTCGCTGACGTCCAGCCATGGGTTTGTGTGCTTTCATCACTGCACTCTTACAACAACATATATCCCCACGCTCGTCTCCCTCGTACACCACCTCAGTCCCATCCGCTTCCACTGTGCTGCACCGCTGCACCGCCGCACCGCTCATCCCGCCAGCACCTCGTTCCCCGCCCTAACCACCACCGAACACCGCACCCGCCATGGAGTGTTCCTTCGGCCTGACCGGTGAGTCGACACAGACCCCCTCGCACCCCACCCGGATCCCCTTCATCCTTCCCACGACCCAGATGTGATGGTCCAGCCCGCGTTCCCTTGCCGAATGAGCGAGCAAGAGCGCGCTGTCATCGCTTGTTCAATGAGCGAGCAGGAGCGCGCTGCTTCCTCCTGCCGAATGAGGGAGCACGAACGCTCTGTCATTTCCTACCAAATGAGCGAGCAGGAGCGCGCTGTCATCTCTTGCCGAATTCGCGAGCAAGACCCGGGCTCACGAACCCCCACCGAACCCCACTGAACCTCTTTCGTAGGCACCGACTTCGTCCTCCTCGCCTCGGACATGTCCGCCGGACGCTCCATCATCCAGATGAAGTCGGACGAGAACAAGATCAAGGCGCTCGGCCCGCACCTCGCCATGGCGTACGGAGGCGAGCCGGGGGATACCAATAACTTTGCGGACTACGTGGAGAGGAATATGAGGCTGTATCATATCCGGTGAGTGCGGCGAGCGGGCGAGTGGGTTGAGCCGCCGAGTTGGTTGAGCCGCCGAGTGGGTTAAGCCGGCGAGCGGGCAACTGGGTGAAACTGGCGGGGTGAAAGAAAGAGCAAGTTGGAAGAAGGAAAGAATTGGTCGAGCGACCGAAAGAGCCCACGGGACTGAAGAGCGAGTTGGACCACCGCATCGTCCCGTCCCCATTGCGCGGCGTCTGGCCGGGATCTGCAAGTGGCTGGCGTACCAGTGTGCGACCAGGAGCTCAGAGGGAGCGGGACATCTCAAGGGGATCTTGTCGTGCCGCCTCGTCGCGTCGTCGCGTGGTCTCACCATTGTTGCCGACGCTCGCTGACGCCATCGCCCGCTGACGCCATCGCCCGCTCGTGTGCACACGATCTCCAACCCCACCTCGCCCGCATGCGCTCCGATATCACTGTCCTCTCCACTATCTGCGACGTGGATCCTCTTCTCCCCGCCACGTACACCGTCTTGCTACCCACGGCGTCCCTCCTCTCGCCGGTCCTCCCGGTTCTCTCTCTTATCCACGCCACCATCTCATTCCGCCGCATCGTCTCATTCCGTCGCACCGTCTCGTACCGCCGCATCGTCTCGCGCCTCGCGCCGTCTCGCTCCGCTCGACGACCGCTCGACGCCCCAGCCACAACCAACCCCTCCTCCCCCCTCCGCCTCCGCCTGGGTCCGCCGCACCCTCGCCGAGTCGATCCGTTCCCGGAAGCCATACGCCGTCAACCTCCTATTGGCGGGGTACGACATCTCCACCTCCCTCTCCCACCTGTACTGGATCGACTACCTCGGCACGAAGGCCGTGGTGCCCTACGCGGCCCACGGGCTGGGCGTGTACGTCGCGCTCAGCACGATGGATAAGTGGTGGTACCCCGACATCCAGCGGAGGGAGGGCGTGGACGTGCTCAAGAAGTGTGTCAACGAGGTGGAGAAACGTGAGTGCCGAGGGCGCCGCAGGTGCCCGAGTTGCCTGGCACGATCTTGTTTCCTCGACTCGGCTTCCGTTACGACCATTTCCTTTGGCTCCGCCTCCGCCTCCGCTCCCCTCGCCTTCTTTGTCCGGTTCCCGTTCCTCCTCTGCACTGCCGATTGGTGTGGCGTATGAGCTCCGTTGCGGCTTGCTGCGGCCTGCATCACCTGGTTTCTGCTTGCTGCTGCTTGCTTCTACTCCTCCTGCTTGATGCTGCTCCTGCTGCTCCTGCTTGCCTTACACCTCTGCCGAGATCACCAACCCAGTTACCCTCAATCTTCCGCTGCATCATTTCCGTTCCCTTTCCTCGCTCCGCTACTTCCCCCCGAATCTCTCCACCCGTGCCCGTGTACCTCCTACTTTGCCCCACAGACGTCCATCCCTTCCCGATATCTCGCACCATCTATGACCACGACCCCCTCTCCCCCCCCGCCCACGCTGACGCGCCGCGACCAGGTCTCACCGTCAAATTCGCTTTCAACTGCATCCTCATCGACAAAGACGGGATCCACAATATCGACCTCTCCCTTCCAGACCCTATAGGCGCGATGGAGGCGGCGGCGTCGGCGTCGGGGACAACGACGGCGGCGGCCGAGGGGAGCGGGACGGAAACAGTGTCGGCGGCGCCCGTCTCGGCGGCGTGAGGCGGCGTGCGGAAGCGCTTGTCCTGTGGGTGCGGTGGCTCCGTGGCACGCACGGTTGCCATTCGGGTCGATCGGGCCGAGTTGGTAGAAATGCTGCATACATATGTACAAATACACCGCGCGGGATGTACCCGGCGTGCTTGGCGATTGCACCGGGCCGTCTCAGATAGAGAAATCGAAGCGTTGTGTGGGTCCGTCGTCGGTGCGCGGACACGTCGGCATGCGATCAGAGCAAATTCAGTCCATCGGGTGAGCCGGACGGGTCGGAGAGTCTCGATTCCTTGAGGCGCAAAGCCGCGCTGGCTCAAAGACCATGTGCGCAGGGCTGACCCGGAGTCACGTCGACACGTCGATGCCACACGCTGTGTTTGGAGCGGCACTAGCAACGATACCACTGCCGATACCACTGCCTAGTAGCCGCCGCCAGTGTGCATGCCGGCACAGGTCGCTCGGCGCTCATCGCTCGCATCGATGCATCGTTTTTACCAAAATCTATGATGGTCCGGAAACGGGTAAGGTAAGCTATATAACGCGATGAAGACCCGTTGATGGTGGATCGGGATGAAGCGCAGCTCGGGTGGGGACTCGGGGTTGCGGAGTTGCGGGGTTTCAGCATGGGAGATCGGGAGCTCCGTCGACGGCTCGCTTGAGGGTTCGGTGTCGGTGGCGGTGATTTTGGGGGTTGCACGGGGCGAAAAGCGGAGCGAGGTACGGACGAAGGGAGGGGCTCGGTACGTCCAGGATGGGGACTAAGACGAGGAGAGGGGGAAAGAGACCGAGGAGAGGAGAGAGGCCGAGGAGAGGAGAGAGGCCGAGGAGAGGAGAGAGGCCGAGGAGAGGAGAGAGGCCGAGGAGAGGAGAGAGGCCGAGGAGAGGAGATAGGCCGAGGAGAGGAGAGAGGACGAGGATGAGCAGGACGAGGAGGATAAGTATGAGGATGGGGACGGAAAGTGTGGTGAACGGTAGGTGGTCGGGAAATTTACACCCATACACGTAATCGATACCCGCTTCACGTGCCGAAACTGCAGCGAGTCAGCGCTGCGCCGAACCGATCGAACCGGATGTCAATGGCGTGTCGTCATAGCCATAGCCAAGCAGGAGATTTCTCCCCGCGCCGCGCCGCCGCACCACTCACATCCCAAGAAGCCTGAACGGGCCGGTCTTCTCCCCCTCGCGTCCCATGATATTGCACTCGACCTGGCTGATCAGCACGCCCGTCTCATGTACATTCTTCGAGCCCAATTGGCGAGTTGGTCGGCATCACTCACGTAGTGCGCGCCGGCAGACACGCCTTGGTCGATGATTGTGAGGCTGTGATGGTCAGCATGGCTCCAGCGGGTGCAAACGGTCAAAAGAAGACGAGCAGATCATGAAGACGAGGAGAGCAGAGCGCAGGAAGCAGAGAGAAGAGAGAAGAGAGAAGAGAGCAGAGAGCAGAGAGCAGAGAGCAGAGAGCAGAGAGCAGAGAGCAGAGAGCAGAGAGCAGAGAGCTGAGAGAAGAGCGCAGAGAGCAGAGCAGAGAGCAGAGGCGGTGTGTGTGCGCGGAGGTCCATGTTTGTACGTCTCACTCACGTCGGCGTCAGATCATGCACGTCCGCCGAGCCAGAGAGCTCGACCGCGCCGGCGTAGTTATCGTCGACCCAGCACGCGGCGTCCCCGGCGGGCTGGTCCTCGGGACCCCTGACGAGTCAGCGACCCGACATTCGGCTTGGCACCGTCGCCGTGACTATCGTTGTCACTCACTGGATGTAGTAAATCGCGACATCGCCCGCTGAGAGCTGCACTGGAACCCTGAACTTGCTCCCCGCTGTCTCGGAATACCAGTAGTGCTTCTCCTCGTCGGGGCCGCCCTTGCCTGGGTGATGGCCCATCCACCCCGAGCCGAAGAAGTGGCTCGGGGGCAGGGGGTTGATCAGGTCGTTCGCCGAGACGCAGAACGGCTTGACTTCTCTGAATCTCAGGATATCGCTCGGTCGATCGGAGAGCATCGCCTGGGGCACCCTGATCGCCTTCATCTTGGCGGCGAGACTTCCTCCCTCGGCGGCTTCGTCCGCAGTCGATCTGGACCCGCCGAGAAGGCCGCCTTCCATCTGCTCCGCCCCACCCATGTAGGGCACGTCGAACGCGTGACCCATCGTCGCGGCCCAGCCCGCGCAGATCTGCGACTGGAGGTAACTGATCAGGATGTCGGCGATGAGTTGGTGACCTTCCCCATTGGCGAGGATCGGGTCGGTGAAGAACGTCTTGCGCGCGTCCTCCGGGTTGGCGAGGTAGTCGTGGTACAGCAGACCCTTGACTGAGATGTGCGGGACGTCGTAGAACTGCGCGACGACCGTGTGGAGGAGCTCGGGGCCGGCGAAACCGTTCTGCGCCTGGATCTGCGGGGCAAAGTGACCCAGGATGATCACGGCGGGTTGGTCCGGTCGGGTGAGCAGGGATCGTATCAGCAGCTCAAAGTGGGAGAGCCACTGCGGGTCGCTGAGCGGGATCAGCGCGACGACAGCAGTGGTGGTCAAGATGGGAGGCCTGGAGACGCGCCGCTGCACTCGTCACTCACTTCGGGTCAGCCGCATCAAACTCGACCAAGATCAGATCCGTCTGGTCCGGAAGGTGGTGCATCGAGCAATAAGAAAAGTACGCCGAGTCGGAACGACGCGCCGCGCCGTTGGTGAGTTCGGACGATGGGTGGGGGAACACCGAGTTCCACCAGTCGAAGAAGCGCGCGGGGTAGCACCGCTTGGACACCGGATCGTCGCCTGCGCCGTGGCACGCGGAGACTGCGCGGGGCGCAAGTGTCAGCACGGCACGTCTCGAAATGAGGTGAACTTGGTGAACTCGGTTTGATTACACAGACGCGCGATCGCTTGTCTCGTCTGTGCGACCGCTTCATGAGGATACGTTTCGACCCACCTGAACCACCCAGCACGCTGATCGTCACTGGCATCCCCGCCATCGCCTTCTGCAGGACCCTCTGCACCCTCGCCCCACTCCCCGTATGCAGCCTCGCCTTCAACAACCCCCACTGGCCCCTCCGCTCGGCCACCTCGTCGCCCGGCCCAAACACCGGGCAAAATTCGAATGGCGCCGGGTCGGACGTCGACGCGTTGAGGTAGTCGCGCGCGGTCAGGAGCGAGTTGGTCGAGGCGTAGGGAGAGGTGGTGTCGGCGGCGGCTGCGGGTTTAGCCAGAGAACGGTACTCAAAGTAGGAGGACAGTGAGGTATCGGCACCGGCACCGACTGCTACACGCCGATGGGCAACGTCTGTTCGACGTGCCCCGCGACGCGGTCCTTGAGGTATACCACGACCCATGGCACTCACAGAAGATGAGTCTGGAGAAGGTGAGGAGTCCGATGAACCCGCCGACGACGAGCCATATCCGATTCGAGACGCCTGGCACGTCAGCGCTACCACGGGTTTCCAAGGCGAGGGGCGAAGCCGACGACTATGCCCCGCGCCCCGCAGCCCAAGATAGGCTCTTCCGCTCTCGCACTCACCATACGTCTTTCCGTTCTTGTATGGCAGCCCGGGAATCAACAGGTCATCGCGATTCAGCTTGACCTCGCGGAGCATGGTCGGAGCGGGAGCGGGAGCAGGATCGCCGACCACAACTAGTCGACTGGGGCAGGGGCTGGCGGAGGTTTCTCAGTGCAGAAACGCAGAGACCGCCCAGACTGTCCCCCAAGTACGATCTACGAAGCACTCGTAATAAGTGGCGGGTGAGTCGCGGTGCAGACGCCTTGGCCGTCGCGTGAGTCCAGGGTGGTGGTCTCGCTGTCGAACCGGGTTCGAGGTGAGGTCGAGGAGGGGGTCCCAGCGCGACGAGAAGAACCGGCGGTGATCGACGAGGTCCGTTCCGCGTGCGAGACGGAGGCGTGGGCTGAGATACGGTGAGGGACGGAGGAACGGCACGGCCAGAGATGGGGGAAGGATGGTCGAGGAATGTGAGAGAGAGACAGAGAGTTGGAGAGCCAGCAACAATGAGAGACAGAGACAGAGACAGAGACAGGAGGGAGAGGAGTTTAAGGGGGATCGACCACAGCCACGGGAAGAGGGACGGCGGGATCAATTTCAGCATGGGTTTGTCACGTGGCACGTGGCGCGTCGCGTCGGGGCGTTTGGTCGCAACCATCGTCATATTCACAACCACATCTTCATCCACAACACTCTCACTTCTTTCCTACTCATATCACACGTCGCCCAAACCAGTCGCCGCCCAGCCATGGCGCTCCCTCGTCAGCTCCAGCCCAGCCTCACCCCGGACGAACTCGCCTTTCTCGCCGAGGAAGACGTCGTGGATATCGTGCCGCTGTTTTCCATGACCAAAGTGCGGTTGCTGAGCGTGAGTCCGAGGCAGCGAAGCCGAGCGGAGCGAGGGAGAGGGACGTCGAGCGAAGTCGAGCGAGGGAGAGTGACGAGGAGCGGAGGGAAGCAAGCGAGAGTCCGAGTAGAGAGGAACGACGAGAAGCGTAGCGAAGCGAATCACCCAGCTCTGCTCTCGACCGCAATTCACCCCTCGCCGCGGAGTGCTGTTCTCAACGCCTAAATCCGCAGGATGGAGCTGCTTCGCTCCTTCCCGTTCCCTTGTTATCGGTGGTCCTGGCTGGGACATCCAAATTGCACCGCTGAACCCGCCTCCTTAGGGTATCTACGGCCCGTTCACACCCCCCTCGGCAGCCTCCGTGCCCCTCTGGCTAGCCCTGTCGCTGAAGAAGAAACGGAAGTGCCGGGTCGTCGCCCCCGACTGGCTGGCTCCGGGTGGGTTATACACCGTACTCACACCTTCACGTACACCCGGAATGCCCATTCCGGAAACACGACGAGTCTTCAATTGGGCCCCATCAACTGATCGGGTCGTAGAAAAGCTGCAGGCACTGATCAACGACGAGAAAAACAATGCCGAGGGGTTCGAGCCCCTCCCCCGCCGATTTCTCGAGACGAGCAAGCTCCTCCTGGATATGTAAGTGGTGCGGGTGGCTTTATCCTCACGCTCGTGCCCTGGCACCGCTTCATGCCCTCGCCTGTGCCGTGCGATGGTCGTCGTATTGTCGCTGACCCAGCCCCAGCGCGCCGGACGACCTGCCCCAGCCCGCGGCGTTGAGATCGTTGTTGAAGGATTTGAGGGAAGTGCGACAGGCCAAGATCAGGTTGGGTCTTCAGAGCGAGGGTGTGATGCGGGGGAGCTACCTCCAGGTGAGTGAGGCTTGCGGCGCGGCGAAACGTGGCGTAGCGCATCTGTCGACAGCGACTCGGCACCACTATCATACCATGCCGCGGCAATGCGGATGGGGTATCGCACTGGAATGTGCAGACGCCTCAGAATACGATTGGGTGTACGCTGCGGCACGAGATCAATTGGTGTAGCCAGCAATATTCACGTGTCACTCACCTGGAGTTCTCTTCCCCGCCTCTCTGTCTCGTTGCAGCACCCTTCAGACCTCTCGATTTGGTCTAGTGACACTAGTCACCCGCCGGACCCTCCCGAGCCGAGCGAATCTCGCTCACGCCCTTAGGTCACCAACCTCACCCCGCTCGAACTCACCGAGCTCAAGCCGTTCCTCGTCAAGGCGATGGGGATGATGCAGACGCTGGAACCGCGGCGCGAGGAGGGGGATGAGGAGGAGTATGGCGGGGGGAGTCAGTGATCCGGCGAGGCGCGGAGCGGCGCGACACGGCGCGACGCAATTCGACTCCAGGGGATTCGGGAGAGGGCCGCGATGACGCAGTGCATTCGACGCGACTCGGCGGTGTCATCGGCACAGCTGCCCGCAGGACGGGAAGGAGAGGACGGGGGAAGCCGACGAGGGAAGTGGACATACCGTACTGTAGGTGATTTCCGATTGCTCCTCCATCATACCTTTTGAGGCCGGTGGGATGGGGTGAGGGCTGATGATGGCTGACGATAGCCAGATACTACCCCGCATTGTGCACTACCAGCACTCAACACCAGCATCATTACCAGCACAAGCATCTTCGGCACCTCGCACCGTGGACCATCACGACCAACCTGCCAGCATCTTCGCCACCTCGCACCTTTCATGGTCAGCACCAACCTGCCCGTCACATGCATCCGTTGTACGGCCCGCGCTGTTCCTCTGCACCGACTGTCCCCGTCCTTTATGCGTTGAAGCCCACCGACCTTTATGCGTTGAAGCCCACCGAGCCTCCCAGCTTCGTCTTGACCTTGACACCTCCAGTGGTCCTTTCTCCGTTTCCTGACGCTGCAGTCTCTAATGCACGCGGCTGATCCCCCCTCTATCATCTACAAAGCACTGACCCCCTTTCCCATCGCTCACAACTAACGAGTACCAGTACCAGGTCCACTCACAAATACCAGTCCACTCATCAGTACCAGTCCACTCCCAATACTCATACACTCTCCACCCGCGTACCGCTCCACACACAAACACCTCTCCTCACTGACCATGATATTCCCATCCATCCACTTCTTCACCCTCACCGCCGCTCTGACCTCCCACCTCGCCCTCGGAGCGGCGTTGATCCCCCGATCGGTCCCCGGGTCGAAGCACGACACCCAGACGCCTTTCCCTGGCGTACCAATGCCATCATCGCTTCCCGCAGGCCTTGATCTCCTGCAGACGTCGATTCGGCAGCTCGGTTCCTTCCTCAATAACGGCTCTGTTACGAGCGTGCAGCTCGTCCAGGCGTACCTAGGTGAGACAGCGGTGTCGGCGTCTCGCGTGAAGTCGCTGGGTCGATCCTCGACGTGGACTCCTCTGACCCACGTGAACACCTCTGCGTGAACTCCTCTTCATGAGGATTCCTCCGCGTAAACTCCCTTGACTAATCGCGTTGAACCGGTGCCGGTGTATGCTCTGCGACGCCATGCCTCCGCTAAATGGTTAGCCAACATCGAGGGGACAACCTCCACGGTCTCAACCTCCGTGCCGTCCTCCAGGTGGCTCCGCCGCACGACCTCCTCCGTATCGCCCAAATCCTAGATGACGAGCGAAGGGCGGGCACCGTGCGGAGCGAGATGCACGGGATACCTATTCTCGTCAAGTGGGTCGAGTCCGGCCTCCGCCACTCGGTGTGACATCTTCTTCCCAGACGCAGTGTGCAGTGTGTCGGCCCATCGACGTTCCTCGCGAACACGGTGTGGGGTGTGGGGTGCATATCGTTAACTGACGGGCTCCGCGCGCAGGGATAACATAGCAACGGCACGAGAGCTGGGCATGCACACAACCGGAGGAAGTCTCGCGCTGGGTGAGCAGAGCAAGTCGATGCGGGCGCACGCACGAGCGAGCGAGCGAGCGAGAGAGCGAGCGCGAATTGGGAGCGCGAAACCGCGCGGTCCGTCGCTGATTTGCAGAACATGCCGTCGCGGAGCAAGACGCGTTTGTGGTCAAGCGACTCCGAGACGCCGGGGCGATCGGTGAGTGGCTTGGGGGCTCGGACGAATCGTACACGAGAGTCCGCCCACAGCGGTGGGCATCTGCTGCTGCTGCCGATAGGAGGTGTGTCTGGAGACCGGGCGGGGCGAGGGGGCGAGATGATACTCTCTGCCCAGATACCGTCGCTCGCCCGGCGTATCGCACTGTCTGCTCGAATGGCTGTTGGCACAGGCCTCATTTCTGCGATTGCGATTGCGACCTGGCTCTCGCTTTTGATTTCGATCGCGAGAGGTGTACGCTTTTCGATCGCGAGAGGTGTACGCTTGCGACTGTCCTGGCTCTTGCTCTCGCTCTTGCTCTTGCTCTTGCTCTTGCTCTTGCTCTTGCTCTTGCTCTTGCTCTTGCTCTTGCTCTTGCTCTTGCTCTTGCTTTTGCTCTTGCTCCGGGTCTTGCTCCGGGGTTTGCTCTTGCTCCGGGTCCTGCTCTTGCTCTTGCCCGTCTGCTCGCCCCTGCGCTCCCTCGCGTGCTCGCTCCTGTACGCGCTAGTCCCCCGCTAACCACTCCACCCCACCCAGTCCTCGCCAAATCCAGCCTCTCCGAGCTCGCAGGCGTCAAGGGCGTTCTCCGCGCCTTCTCCCCCTCCGAAACGGGCACAACGAACGGCTGGTCCGCGCTCGGCGGCCAGACTTCCTCGGGATACGTGTTTGGCGGGTTTGAGAATGGGGGGGATCCCATGGGCAGTTCGAGCGGGAGTGCGGTTGGGGTCAGTGTGGGCTGGGCGGCGGGGGCGTTGGGGACGGATACAGCGGGTTCTACGGTGGGTTGAAACTGACAAGGGCTCGGACTCGGACTCGGACTTGGACTCGGATTCGGTTGCCCTTCCGACTCTCACTTCGACTGCGATCCGAAACTCAAGATCACGCTCGTAGCAGTATACCGATTTCAGGTGTGGTGTCGACGCACATGATAGTCCAGACACGAGATACTGCGCGATCCATGTCTGATCTGCGAACCCGCGAGCCCAGCCGACTCCAAAACCTCGGCGGGTGCGGCATTACCATTGCGAGGACCCGGGATCACTCCCCACTCTCGCGGGAACCGAAAGTGCCAGGAGCAGGAGGGCGGCCGTCCGGCCATTCGGACTCGAGCCAAATCACAACCACGTTGAACCACGTTGCTTTCGCTGACGCGCATGACAGGTCGGACCAGCTTCCCGAGCGGCACTGTACGCCATTCGACCCACACTTGGATTACTTTCCCGCTCGGGCGTCATGCCGGTCAGGTTGGTACGGAATGAATTCCGCGATCCGGGCACTTCTATCTCGCGGCTCTCACATCGATTGGACGGTCCCCCCAAGATTCACTCCCCCCCTCCCCTCCCCCGCCCCCCCCCCCCCCCCCCCCCCCCTTGCCCCCTTCCTGTGACGATGCGCAGGACTGAACCTATCACTTACGTAGCCTCGAACACGAGACTGTCGGGCCCATGGGCTTCACGGCGTACGATGTGGCGCTGATGCTGGAGCTGATGATGGGGCGGGAAGACCGGGACGAGAAGAGTGAGTCGAGTCGCTCAGCACCTTTCAATGCCTATCCGATGACCCTGCGGAGTGAGGCCTTTCGAGAGGGAGCGCGTTGTCTCCTGCCTCACCGCGGCCCCGCGGGTCCTGATTATCGTGGAAACAGAGCTCCGAGTTTCGTTTGTTCTGACAGGAAACCCCATTCGTAGCCTCGCGTATTCCCCCACAGTACCCCCCCTCTCTCACCCCCTACGCCGCTCCCCTACACGCCACCTTCCACTCCCTCTCCCTCGGCTTCGTCCGCGGGGCATTCTACGACTCCCCCGACCCCACTTTCCTCATCCCCGGCTCGTGCCCAGAAACCGTCCAAGCATCGATGATCCACGCAATCATCGCCCTCCGGGCTCTCGGCGCGAATGTCTCGGACGTCGAGATGCCGCTGGACCACCGGGGGCTGCGGGAGGTAAGGGAAGCGAGCGTGATGGCTTGGGTGAATGAGTTTCGGGAGGATTGGGAGGGGTTCCTCCCGAGCCTCACGAATCGGAGCGTGAACAGCCTCGAGGAGCTGATCAATTTCAATGATCGGCATGCGGTGAGTGATGCGGAATCGTTACATAGTAGCAAGGGGCTCTCCATCGATTCAACCCCCGGGCAACGGTCCAGTTGCCACGCCCCGCGTGTGTCAACAGTGGTGCAGAGACATACTACACTCGTACTGTAGCCTCCTTCGCAACCCGACGGGCCGTCGCTCGCCTTGAGTCTCGTATAGATTCGCCCCCAAACCTTCCGTGCGCTCCAGGGGATAACTGACGCGCCCAGGCCGCCGAGATGCCCCCGGGAGAATGCTGCCAGGACCTCCTCGTCTCCGCTCTCGCCGCCGGGGGCCGCGATAGTCCCCAGCACGCCAAAGCCACAGAGACGCTGCACCACCTAGCCGGCGAGCGGGGACTCGACCACCTCTTCCGCGCCGAGCTGGGACTTGATGCCCTGGTGTTCTCGGTGGAGCTGGGCCAGCCGTTGACTCTCACAGGCGCCATGGGCTATCCGGCGGTGAGTGGTACCTCACCAACTACAGTAAACGCGGCGTGAAAGCCACGCCGTGCTGACTGACGTACCCATGTCCAGGTTACAGTGCCGCTGGGATACTGCGCCAACGGCCTGCCTTACGGACTCATGTTCGTCGCTCGCAAGTGGCACGAGCCCACGCTGATCAGCATGATGTGAGGGACCCGTGACCCCTGGCTCCGGCCTTTTTGCCCGTCTCCGGGCTTTGTCACTGACCGCACCGCAGGGCGGCGTGGGAGGCGAGTTGGGAACAACGCCGTGTTCCCGAGCCACTGCTCGAGTCGAATCGGCCGCAGTGAACCGTGCGGTTTGGCTGTGAGCTGCCGGGGGACGCGTAAGAGTACACTCGCGAGTGACTGTCAATAATTGCTTGTGCCCACTGTACCACTGCCACATGTGCCACATGGACGTGCCCCTTGGCGTCCCGCCACGTGACCCGCGTTTCAGGTTCTGGGTGTAACGTCGCCGTCGTCAGGGTCCACCCAATTCAATTCGATTCACGCTCGGATCACCCAGGCCACACCACACCACCCACACGTCCACCCACCACCATCCACTCTTTCTCTCTCCCACCACCCACTCACCTCTCTTCACCATCTATCACCTAGCCCCACCACCCCATCTCCACCCTCTCCGTGGCCATCTCGCAGGCCGCCGGCTCGCCCCACCCCGTCTCGCGCCGAGTCAACCCCACCCACACCCACCCCGCCAAACCCCGACGCGTCCGATCCAGACCAAACGGGCAGGTATCCTCTCTTCCCCCACATCACATCCGCAGGCGTGAGTGGGTTTTCACGCCAGTACACGTTCTCGTCCCTCTTCCCTCGTCGACTCCTCGCTCCGCTTCATCCTTCTCCGACCACCCAACACCGGCTCCGGCTCGCGTCGCACCACACGCATAGCTCGCCTGGCTCCTTTGCCCTCTGCGCCGCGCCGCGCCCCGTCACTGACGCTCTGATCGCCCACCCGCAGCTCCCACCTACCCA
Organism: Saitozyma podzolica; assembly: GCA_003942215.1. Lineage (NCBI taxonomy): Eukaryota > Fungi > Basidiomycota > Tremellomycetes > Tremellales > Trimorphomycetaceae > Saitozyma > Saitozyma podzolica. Next base: position 23,873 of record RSCD01000036.1, on the reverse strand, counting down.
CCTACCCCCCTACCCACCTGCATACTGCTTACCCAGCCCGTCAAACCCACTCGACCGGATACTGTCCGATACTCCATCGCATCCACACTCTGAGTCATCATGGCCGCGTCACGCAACATCAAGTGTGCGTGCTCCATGCCGTCTTCCCTGCCCCGTCGTGCTCGCACTGATAAATTCCAGGCGTTGTCGTCGGCGACGGTGCGGTCGGCAAGGTGAGTCGGTGTACCTGGGTTCTCCATCTACCCACCCTATGACATCCCCTCCCGACCTATCTCGACCACCCACCTGCGCCCCTCTCCCCATCTTTCGCCCCTCCCCCCCCCCCCCCTCCCCTCTCCCCCGCCGCTGTCGCCGCCGCTGACACCGCAGACATGCCTCCTCATCTCGTACACCACCAACGCCTTCCCCGGGGAGTACGTCCCCACCGTCTTCGACAACTACTCGAGCCAGGTCATGGTCGACGGGATGACGGTGTCGCTGGGTCTGTGGGATACCGCCGGTCAAGAGGATTACGAGTGAGTCGGCGAGGTTCAGCTCCGCTCCACCTTCTCCACCTGTTCGTCTCCGCTTCTCGGCGCCTTTCTGATTGTTGAACGGCGTCACTACGCCTTCACCCGCGAAATCACGCCGCAACAGTCATTGCATTTACTGTAGCCCCTACGCTACCGGACCACACTGAGAATCCACGCTGATACCCCGCAGCCGCCTCCGACCGCTGTCCTATCCTCAGACCGATGTCTTCCTCCTCTGCTTCTCCCTCGTCTCCCCCCCGAGTTTCGAAAACATCCGCACCAAGGTGAGCGCGGCCCCTCCACGCGGTGTCCGCCTTCACCCATGGTTCAGCCCGCACACGCCCTGGTCGCGATACTGTCAACACGTACTGACATCCCTCAGTGGTGGCCAGAGATCCAGCATCACTGTGAGCTATCCCCGCCAGTCACAGCCTTGCTCCTGAGCACGATCAGTCGCTGCGACGCACGCGAACCGACTCGCTGACCACGCAGCGCCCGGCACCCCCATCCTCCTCGTCGGGACCAAGCTTGATCTCCGCGAGGACCCCATCACCCAGGAGAAGCTGCGCGAGAGGAGGCAGGCCCCGATCCAGTACTCCCAGGTGGGTTGAGCGTGCTTCATGTCGTCCGGGCGTCCGGGGCGTGGTGACTCGTGCTGATGATGGGTAGGGCTCGGCGATGGCAACGGATATCAAGGCGGCGAAGGTGAGTGCGACGGAAGTGCGGAAGTGTGGGAGTGCGGGAGTGGCGAAAGGAGTCTCGAAGGGCAGGGACGCGGTGCGGTGTCTGGGTAGCATGAGTCTGGCCGCAGATGGGGCCGAGAGGTGATATAGCCATCGGGCGGGGACGGCGCTCACATGACGGGATCTGGCGGGCACCGCGGATATGTGGAGTCCACGCGTAGCCTTGCTGAGGCGGTGTAGTACCTCGAATGCTCGGCCCTCACCCAGAAGGGACTGAAGACGGTGTTCGACGAGGCGATCCGGACAGTCCGTGAGTGCACGTCGTCCTCGTTGCCTCAGCCCCGTCCGCCTGGTGCTCGTTGCCTCAGCCCCGTCCGCCTGGTCCTCGTTGCCTCCGCCCCGTCCACCTCAATGGACACGCCTTCCCCGCTGCGCCACCGCTGCTCTGGAAATGAGCTATCCTGAAGTTCCGTTCCCGAGCTCTAGCCGTTCCACGTAAATCCCCGACACTCCGCTGACCCTCAGTCAACCCGAACCGCCGTGCCGGCAAAGCCAAAAAGTCGAACAACTGCGTTCTCATGTAGCTCCCCTCCTTGCCCGTGTTTCACCCATCCACCACCTCGTTTCCCTCTTGCTCCACGATGTCTCTTGCGCATTCTCGCTCTCTCACACTTCCTAGTACTAGAGCCCTGCGACCGTGTACAACAAGTTCTGTCATATAACATGCGACCGACTGTGACGATGCCACGAGTACTCGTGTTTGCGTGGGGACAGTCACCGAGCGAAGCGTCTGCGTCTCAGGGGCGCCCGGGATCCTTTCAGTTGCGCGGTGGGACCGGCGGTGGCTGAATGAGGGCGATACCCGGCAGGTCCGAATGCGGCATGGCGTGTCATATCTGGTTATCTGGGTGTGTGAAAGGATCGCAGAAGGGAGCGGAGTTGTTGTGGGCGGACCGGGCTCAATGGATCGTGGAAGGGCCTGCTGAAGAGCTGGAGGCGGGCTTCTCGTGGCAACCCTTCAACGGAGATTCGAAAGATCTGTGTGTAGAAGAATGGTCTGGAGATAGAGGCGGGCGTCCTGTGGCCCTAAAAGCCAGCTTGGCCCTACTTTACGACTCGTTCAATACTTGCGACGTCGAAGTGTACTCCGCGCTGGCTGCTGCATCAATATCTCCGCCTCCCCGTCTTCCAATCTGCAGAGTCCCTCTGCGTTGACTTCAAGCCTCCGGTACGACTCCACGATGTCCTCTTCTGCAACGACAAGCGCGGAGTCTGGTCCCAGATACATGCGATCCGGAGACCTCTACCTCTTCCCCTCGTTCGACGACGTCTACATGACCGTATCCGAGTTCCAGGACGGACAGGACTACGACTTCATCCACGGCTTCCTGATGCCGATGAGCAACGAGAGCTCGGCGGTGTACATCACCAGCCGGCTCGATGACCCCCAGAGCTTCGTGTGGGTGACCAAGAACTGTTCGGGTGAAGGTTCGGAGCCCGGGGTGAGCGGGAGGTGCTACAAGCTCGATGTACGGGGACCGCCTTTCTTCGACGACCCATCATCGACCCGACTGGACATTGAGATTGGGCCGGAATGGAGCGAGGCGTCGATCGTAAAAGCGTTCGACGAGATTGAGAGAAGTCTCCATGTCCGCCCGTCGGATCTGTCCCCCGAGATGAGGAAGCTCATGGAGGACATCAAGACAAACGAAAAGTGGATAGCGAGAACCCTGGAGCTCAAGGCGGGGGAAGACGACACCAATGCCCGGTTGGATGCGTCGGAAGCGATGAGCGAGGCCGAAACCGTGGTTGAGTAGGCAACTGCGAGCGCAGGTGAAGGGTACTACTGTATCTACTCGTACAGTACTGTACATGTACTCGTACAGTACATCCGTATAATATCAGTTACTGTACAGTTTCGTCTCAGTACGCGTACTGTACCTGTACTGCATACTGTACGAGTACTCGTACGAGTACTGTCGCCGGCTCAGACGACTCCCTGCACGCTGTCGCCCTCCCGACCCCTTTTTGTTCTCTGCTTCGTGAGCATTCTTCGCCCCACCCATTCTGAAGAGTCTGCAACACAGTACACCACACATACGACAGCGTACTACTGTACGAGTACAGCAACCTAGTCGTCCTTGATTCTGCAACACATGCAATCCACTGCGACTGCGACATCCACTGCGACTGCGATGCGGCCACTACTGTCCGCTCGACGCGAATGCGAAGGGCCTGTGATCCTTTGATACGAACAGCGTGGGCTGAACAAAGGCGACACGCGTCACTGTCTGTGGCAACGTGGCGTGTCACTCATGTTTGTACTTGTACTGTAGCCCTCGTACAAGCACCGGAGTACTGTATGAAAGGTTCGCAGATGAATGTACTCGTACTCGTACTGTATGAAAGGTGGGCAGACGAGGGCGCGTTTCTTGTAGCCTATGTACATAAGAGGATGGCTTGGGTCGCGCTGGCTGCATCCGTCATCACCGACTTCCCTCTTCTGTCTTCCATCTCAACTACACACTCACATCCTCAATACTGTATCTACACTATCCCACAGCCGCGCAATGATCCGCAATGTCCTCCTCGTCGGCAACACACTCAGAGACGCAACCCCGTTTCGTCCGCTCTGGGGAGCTCTACTTCTTCCCCTCGTTCGAGGACGTGTACGGGACCGTGAACGATATCAGGACCAGGGACAACACGGCGTACATATCCAGTTACCTCCGGCCGACGAGCTATGAGATCGGCGGTCTACATCACCTGCAAGCTCGAGAACCCTCGGAGCTTCGTCTGGGTCGGCAAGCACGACGAGTCGGATGTGGTCAGCAGTGGAAGCTGCTACAAGCTCGACGTGCGCGGACCACCGGTGTTTGCCATTCCCAGAGCGGACCAGCTCGGGGTAGGACTCCAACCCACCTTTACGGAAACGTCGATCCTAGAAGGCCTCAACAGCCTGGATAACCATTACCTCATGCCAGACTCGGAAGCGTCCCCCGAGATGACGAAGCTCTGGGAGAATATCAAAGCCAACCAAGAGTCGGTGGCAACAAGGATCAAGCTCATGGGTGCGGAAACCACCACCAACGGCCAGGAAACCAACACCAACGCCGACGAAAACAGCACCAAGGCCCAGTCGGACGTATCGGAAACGATGAGCTTGGCAGAAACCCTAGTCGGATGAGCAAGTGCGAGCGCTGCACGTACTCGTACATCGTACAGTATGTACAAAATGGAGCGGGGTTCGAGACGCGTGTCCCTACTGCGTATTGTACATCACTCGTACCGTAGCATGTGCAGACCACGACCTCGTGGCTGTCGCTCTCTCGCCCGTGTTTCTCTGATTAGTGAGCATCCTTCCAACGTGACCCGCTCCACCCCCTGCAGTACGAGTACAGTCTACATAGCCACATCCAAACGATCGGTCACGACCACGCCTGAGCCCTGTCATATACTCGTAATGTATTGTATGCAATGGCCTGCAATGCTGCGACTCCTGCCTGCTCAACGAGAGTGACTAAGCGCAGCGCAGCGTCCGGGCACGATCTGAGATCCCTTCAGTGGCAAGACCTAATCTCGTCCGTGGCGGCATGGCGCAGTCAAGCTTGCACGTGCGAAAGGTTGGCAAGTGGAGGGGCTTCGAGTGGCATCACATGCTCGCTTGAAGGTCTGCAGGTGGGGGCGGTCTTCTTGAGGGTTGACAGGGTGACCTGAGGCGGTCTTCTTGACGTTTGAAAGGGTGGCCTGAGCAGCTCGGCTTGTCACGTCTGCACTGTTTGTATTGAAGGTACTGTATGAAAGGTTTGCCGAATGAGGCCGGCTCCTGTGACCTGAATGAATCCCGCAACTGAGTTGTCTGCACTTGAAGCCGCGGGGGATTGGTTGTGCCTACTGTACTACAGTATGAAATTCTCGCCGTAGCTGTACGAGTACACATACTCGCCCGTAACTGCACCCATCATCTCCGTTTCCTGACTTCACGCTCAACCACAAGGCCTAGATATCCCACTGGAAACTACATACTCGTACACCGCGGCATTACCCCACCATGTCATCTGCTGCGTCACGCTCCAAGACAGAGCCCCTAGTCCTGCGATCTGGAGGCCTCAGCATCTTCCCCTCTTTCGAGGACGTGCGCATGGTCCTACATGATTTTTCGGGCCCACTCGAAGACGAGTACATGGCGTATCGTCTCCAGCCAACGCGGCGGCATGACATATCGGCGTTCTACATCACTTGCAAGTCTGAGAACCCCCGGAGTTTCGTCAAAGTCACCAGGACCAATGAGCCGTTATCGTCCACCAGCGGGGAATGCTCCGTGCTCGACTTCTGCAGGCCGCCGTGGTCCGACAAACCGTCTTCCATAGATCTCAGCTCATCAATCACGAGTCCGTTCACGGACGCGTCGATCATGAATACGTTCAAGAATCTCGACAGCCAAGTCATGGATCCCGAGGCAAACACTTCGCCCGAGTTGAAGAAACTCTGGAGCACGATCATGTCCAACCGAGGTTGGGTGGCAAGTGTGATCACCATTTACAGGGCTTAGCAAACGAGGCCGCCCAACCAGGCTCTATCATATTTAAAGAGAATGAATGCATAAGAGAGGAACTGACATGATCGAGCGACTTTATTCTGGCGTGCGCGGCGCCCGCCCCCGACGAAGCGGCTCGTCAGTGCATAACAGCAGCGCAGCGTGTCACGTCAGCCCGGATGTAAGAAAGGTTTGCCGATGGGCCAGCTGCGGCCTGAAAGGTTGATATAAGAGCACATGCTGCAGCTGAAAGGATACAGCTGAACAGTCTCGGACTTCGTGGGAGGCGTAGCTTGGGCCTATAAAATCGTTCCAAACTGTAACCATCATCGCCGTCTTCAAAGTCCAACATCTATCTTGACCCCAAACTGTGGACATCCCACGGCAAAGTACGGTACTGGATCACTCCACAATGTCGTCTTCTGCAACCACGCGCCCGGACACGGAAATTCCAGCTCTGCGGTCTGAAGATCTCTTCCTCTTCCCCTCATGCGACACCTTGACCGGGACCGTGAATGACTTCCCGGGGGCGACGGAACGATCTTACCTGACGTCTCGCCTGAGGCCGTATTCCAACGAGACGTCGGTGTTTCTACTGACTAGCGATTCACACAACCCTCGAAGCTTCATCCGCGTCAGCAGGACGGATCGCCCGGACTCCAGCGGAACCTGCAGCTATCTCGACGTGCTGGGGCCAGCGTGCTTCACCACACCGGAGAGTGTCACGGAAGAGGTGTTACTCCCGCCGAATTTCACCGTGTTGTCGATCACCACCGGGCTCGACAAGCTCAATGACAGCATTATGGATCCGAAGGAGTACACGTCTCCCGAGCTGAAGAAGCTCTGGAGCACAATCATGTCCAATCAAGGTTGGGTGGCAAAGGTGATCACTCGTCTCCAGGCGCAGACCGAGGGGGCTAGCCAGGCTGCACGTTCAGGCTCAGACTGAAAGGTTATGATCTGTTCGGCCAAGTGTTGTCAGGTGCAAATGCATTGAGCTGCAGTCTTCCGTTGCAAGGAAAGCCCCACCCCCGTTTCGTATCAGCTTGCCAAGACGGACGGAGATCAATGTCTCGCTGCCGTGCTGTAATAGCCGTCAAGGTCCAGTCTTGCTCCGCTCACATTTACGAAGCAGGATGATGTCTCGCGTCCCTTATGAGGATCCCCCCTTCACATCCTCACCCGCTTGTTTGCTAGCCATGAAAAAGGTTGACAGCGACGCCTGGAGAAGGGTTGGCGGCCCAAAGCTCGCTTTTTTGCTCAAGTGACGTGGGTGAATGGAGGGAGGGTCGAGACGCCGTCTCCGTCTCATACTTGTTTCGCCAGGAAGAAAGGACGATTTCTCGGAAGTCGTTCCCTCCTCGAGACGCCCAGTGGATGAATGGAAGGCGGACTCGCGGTAACCGAAGGACTGCTCAGGTGGCAAAGTATACAGACAACTATACATACATATACAGAAACGCAAACCCATCTTCAGTACTACTTGTCCGTATTGTGCCAAGACTTGTGCGCCCTCTCCCGCAGCTCCCTCGTACGGAATCCATACAAATCAATCGCTGCACCCATGTCTTCCACATCGACGCAACAAAACTCAAACACCTCTTACACGACGCTAGGGGAGCTCCGTATCTTCCCATCCTTCCAGCATGTCGTCAACTTCTCCGACGAGCTTAGTACGGGAACAGAACTCGCATCGACCGCTCTGTACGCACTCGAGCCGTCCGCCGACGAGGACCTCGCGGTCTACATGACCCTGGACCAGGACAACCCGCGCAGCGTGGTCTGGATCACCAGGCATTCCCACAGGGACCAGCCCTACATCTCGGGCGGAGTCATAAACATGTTCGATATCCCCGAGTCGTCGTTCCCCCGGCATCTGAGTATCGCCTTCGGCCAAGACTTCTCCGAGAGGTCGATTGTGCAGGGCATAGAGACGATGGAAGGGGACATGAGGGAACGATCTCGGTGGGACAGTCTTTCGTCCGACATGAAGACCCTCTGGGATCTTGTGACTGCCAACAACGAGGCCGTGGCGAGCTACGTTCACGGTCTTGGTCTTAGAGAACGGACAGAGGTCCCAATGGAGTAGAAAGCCCATGCTGCAAATGGGAGAGTAACGTCAAGTCGGCCATGGGTGGATGTACCGCACTGAGTTTTTTCCTCTCCACAATATCAACCCTTGATCCTCTTGTACAATGTAGTAGTGCCCGCAACCCATCCATCCCGCATCATGCAAGTCGTACTCAGTCAAGGTACTGTAGTAACAAGGAGCGAACCGCCGGGCCGGGACATGAGTCCACCTTCCGGGGCGGCTCGATCAACAAGGGGCTCAGAGAGCTCTATCACGACGTCATAACTCGGAGCTGAATTGGTGTTCGCTCCTCTCATGGTCTTGGTCCGTCCACAATATGTACATGTAGTCTGAAGGCTCTGTGACGAAGTGTGAGGAGGGGAAGAGCGGAGGGTAAATTTCTTCGACCATCTCCGTGGTCAATGATCCGTTGCAGTGACCATTCCGCCCATCCCAAGTCCCACGTCCAGTCTCGGTGCAATCACGACGCAGCACGAATCATCCTTACCCATTGTGAACATCTCCATTCACAGTCCCCGGATATCCACGTACTGCATTTATCCGCGGCGAGGCATCAAGAAAGGTGGTCTCTCCGAAGACGCATCGCTTTTGATCGGCGCAATGGGTGGGTGAAGTGTTGACTCAAATGTCCGCCCGCGCACGCATGCAGTGCATATGTACAGTACGTATACGTGCATACTGTATGCCTCTGTCAATCCCTTCCATTCCTTCTCCCGATCTACACTGCTCTGTATCGAAATTTCACCCGCAACGCTTGCATACAGCATCGATCCCAACACGACCACTTTTCAACCATGTCCTCCACGGCAACGCGACAAGACTCAGCCGCGCCGTACATGGTCTCTGACCAGATCCGCGTCTTCCCGTCCTTTAAGAGTGTTTGCGAGCACTTTGATGGGCTCAGGGAGGTGATTCAGGCAGCGAAGACGCACGCCAGAGAGACTGAGGCCGCAGAGACCGCCGTAGCGAAAGCGGCTTTGGACGCGCTCCAGTCGTCCAAGGACGACACTTTGGCCGTTTACATGACCCTCGCAGGTGATAACCCCCGCAGCGTAGTGTGGATCAAAAGGCCTGCTACAAGCGACGAGCCCAACGAGTCGGGCGCTACCATAAGCATGCTCGAGATCACCGACGAGTTGCCATTCGAATCTGCGAGTGCCCGCCTGAGAGGAGTCTTCACAGGAAGTCAATCGCTCGAGGTATCTCGACGCTGTACGACGACGCACTCCCCCGGTGGCGGGAACTGACCCCCGAAATGCAGGACCTGTGGGGCCAGGTGCTTTTCCACAGCTCAGCGGTTGCGAACATAGTACACCGTCTGGGGCAGAGTACCGATCGCGATGGCCTGGTGGAGTAGGCAGCACACGGCGCGCATGTGGGAGCAGTCACGGAGTGTTGGTCTGGTGTGGGTGAGATCGAGATCCTGATCTGCAACAAGCAATCCGGGGACATCACCCCACTTAAATGCAAGTCGTATTCAAGCACAGGTAGTGATGAGGAGTAAAAGCGCGATGCATCTGTTGAAATCCGACACGCCGAGCATCCTCCTCGTGCCATGACATGCAGGACGGCGCGAGGTTATGAGCACACCCGAGCAAAATCGGGAGAACATCTCACGGAGGTGACCGACCATACTCGCAAAATGCTGCACCATAGCGGGCGGACAGCGCGACGGCGCGACAGAACGAGAGTCGTTCCTCGCCTGCGACGTCATTGTGATCAGCTGCCAAGGTGGTATGGGACCACTACGAAGCGCCGTTCTGTCACACTCCGGGAGGTAATGACAAGTCCGCTCGCGGTCTTGCTTCAGTCGCATGGACGAATGACCGACCCAGAAATCGCCCGGGAGTCATCCCCGTGAAAGCCGCTCGACAATCACCCGGAGCTCTCACCCTCTTAAGCGGACGCTCCAACCGTGAGATCGAGCCCCCGCGTTCGATCCTCTACTCCACACTCCGCCAGACAGTCCATTGAGTGGTAGACAACATGCCCAGCATCCCCCAGGTGCAGAGAGAAGCGGCTTCATCTATGCCAGAATGGTCCAACCCCAGTAAGCTTCCCTCGCTCGGTTATGTCCGCGCGACCGGACGAACATTACGAATTGTACACTCCTACTGTACTCGTACAGTACTCGTACTTTGCCGCGCCTCGCTGACACGCTCCCATTCCAGAATGGAAACTATCCGAGCTCAAGCTCGAAGGCAATACCGGGTCCATCTCCCCAGAGTCGCTGGGATGGCTGAAGCCTCTCCCGGCCACCGCGACGGACGAGGAGCTCCGGCGGGAGTTTGAGGACAAGGGCGTGGTGCACGTCAAGGGCGCCATGCCGAGGGATTTCGTACTGGCCATGCGCAAGAGGTGGGCCCGGTTCGCATTGGCACTGCCTACCAAAGATGATTCCACAATGTCTCCCAGTGACTGTACACATTCAGCAGAAGTTCGCGGCGGCCTGACTGACGGATTTCATAGGTACTTTGAACACCTCGCCCCCTGCGGACTCCTCAAACAAGGCACAGACCCCGTGCAAGGTATCTTCCGTGGTGGCGACCCGGACGAGTTCGTCGGTCCGGACGCCGCAAAGTACATCAGCGCGGACATGGAGCGGAGCCAGTATGCCCAGCTCGTGCTGGAGAGCTATGGTGCGGAGTGGACCGATGCGTTTTCGAGTAATCAGCGTGAGTGGCGGCCTGCTCTGGGCTCGGTATGGGGCGCACACCCTCGACCGACCGATACTGTACGAGTAGAGTACTTGTACTGTAGCCGCGGGTCGTGACGCCATTTCGAAGGAGACACCCCCACTAACCCCCCGGCAGACCTCTTCGACATGGTCCGGCGCATGCACCCCGAATGGACCTCCCCTTCGTCTTCCGTCGCCAGCTGATCCGGACCAACCTCCCCTCCTCCACCGGCACGGCCACGGGCGTGCACTACGACCACATCTTCCTGCGAGACGGCCCGCCCACGGCTCTCACCGCCTGGGTGCCCATTGGGGACTGCAGCCCCATCAACGGCGGGCTGATGTACCTCGAAGACTCGGTGGGGGTGGGTCAAGCAATCGAAGAGGAGTTCACACGGCAGGGACAGGAGAAGGGGTTCAGCAAGGAGGACGCGACGTATGCGTTCAACTCGAATGTGAGTGTGCGCTTCCGAGCCATCGCGCAGGTCCGAGGCCGAACAACGTCGCCTCGGGGTGGTGAGGCTCTTGATAGCGTCGTGATATACCCTGGATGCCACCTTGATACCGCCTTGATGCCGCCTTGGTACGGGCTGACCAGCGCAGATGCTCACCAACGGGATGCTGTCGTATAACGCGGGGGAGTTCGGTCAAGACGTCGGGGGAGGTAGGCGGTGGCTCATCGGGGACTACGAAGCCGGCGACATCGTCTTCCATCACAGCTGTGAGCGAGGACCGATTCGCTTGCTCTACCCCAATCCCCCGCACACCGGTCACTAGATAAGCACTCTCCATGGAGGGGCACATACTAGAAGCACTCTCCATGGAGGAGGCACTGCAGAGGAACATTCGCTCATTGTGGATTCGTGGCAGATATGATCCACGCGTCGTCCAGCAATCGTGATCCCTCCGGGCACATCCGGCTCTCGGTCGACCTCCGCTTTGGGGACCGTGACAGACCGCACGACGCGCGGTGGGACAGGTCAGCACGGCTCGGCTGGGCTCGGTCTCGTGGCTGCTCCAGCTGATGTCCGCCGTAGAGGACCGTTTGCCGTTGACGACGGATTGTAACGATCCATGACGGGTGACGGGTAGTGAACGACTCGGGACGAGGTGGGGGCAGAGGCGAAATGAGTGGCAGACGCATGGTGATCACGGCGAAGCGAGATGCAGTGCAAGTGTCGGTAGTGTCCGAACAAGGTAAAAGAGTAGTATACGAGTACAGATGAACGGCTTGCGGGGTTCGGTGAGACGAGAAGAGATGTCCATAATGATGCTCCTGACTGCGGGCCACACGAAAGTATAGAAGCACAGTCCTGTCGGAGTGCTCCAGAGTGGTGGGTGTAGGAGAGTGATCACCTCGTACCCCCGCTCAGACCCCTGTGCCGTCTCCTACAGCAGAGCTCGCAACATCCGGAATGAGCTGGAGAAACTGCACGCGGGAGTACTACAGTCCACAACCCCCGATCAGCTATACTGTTTTCTCTGCAAGTCCATGTCGTACCCACCATGTTCCACCAGTCCCAGACGTTTGAGCCCATCTCACTCGGGTCCGCCGTGGAGCTGAGCAAGGCGAGGATGGTGCGGAGGACTTTGCCGCGCTACGGGTACGTCAGCGAGCAGTCCTCGTACCGTGCACGTATCAAGCCGTTTGGACCCACCATTGACTCGCCGTTGGCTGCGAGATGCTCGATCGGTATGCTGAGCAGGGGCGGGGCGTCAGTCAGACTAGTCTCGGGCACTCGGTATTGTGCACCACTCGCCGAAACCTGCACGTAAATCACGACCCGACCCACTTGGATAGCGTCTCGTAAGCCCTCTTCGCGATCGCTTCTCGTTCCGCCTCGGTCGTTCCGTCAGGGCACACCTTGGCTTTGAGATCCAGCTACAAAGCCGGATCAGCACCGCTCGGCCGATACAATGGCGGATCAACACCAGCACACCAGCAGTACCGACTCACCAGCTGGAACTGCGCTCCCATCAAGCTCGTGATGACGTTCGCTCGTTGGATTGCGAATCCTTCGCTGTTCTTCCAGGCCCCCTCGAGTCCACTCGTTCCGCCATTTTCCAAGCTCAATGGCGCCGGTAGCCCCCTCTCGATCTCTTTCAGCTCCCCAAACGCCTCGTCCAGCCACGCGATCACCTCTTGGTAATGAGGCGCCTTTATCGTGCCACTACCGGGCAAAAGCGCTCGCTGGTACACCGTCGCCTGCGATTGGATCCGCGCAATCTTGTGGATCACATTGACGCCGACCATGAATGACGTGTGATTGGGTGGTTGCGAGGCGAGTCCACCAGAGGACATGTATTCGTCGTCCGCCTCGATGGGCAAGGGCGGGAGGCCCTCAAGGTCGTGGAAACCCAAGATGGAGCCGTCGAGGCTGGTGGTTCTGATTAGGACGTATCAGTGCAATGTCCGGTGGAGATCTGCCGACACTCTACGCCAAGGCGAGTTCGGAGGGACTGACTTGTCGGTGGTATACGCGCACCAAAAAACCCTTCGAGACAGCTCCTTATCGATGAAGCTCATCCCCTCTCGGGGCTCGGCGAGATGAAGTTTCAGCGAATACATCAGCCGCCGAGTATCCGCCATGAGCACATCCGCGAGAGGTCGCCCCGCAGTACCCATGGATTGGCTCGAGATCCAGTCGCTACAACCGAGGTAAGCGGTCATCATCACACCGGACCGTCCAGCACTCCCAGCCTCAAACGCTCCCTCGTGGTACTGGAAGTGTGGGGACCAAAGGCGCGGAACCCAGAAACCCACTCACAGCTCCGTCGAGATGGCGAGGTCGAGATTCGGCGATAGCTGGTGATGCAGCTGAATTGCCCGGCTCGCTCTGAGGCACGAATGGAATAGCTTTTCGAGAAAATCGCGGGTGTAGTGCCCGACCATCTCGTTGATGGGACATTGGCAAATGCTGCGTGCGGGGGCTTCTGGTCAGTTCTGCAAGCTCTTCAGGAGGTGGGTGTGGGTGGTAAGATGGCCCCACGTGAAGGAGACTACGGATGATAGATCAAATCAGAGTCCGACCCGTCAACAACAGCAAGACCTCGGAGCCACCTACTCATGCTGACCAGCACCGCCCGGAAGCGCTCGTCCGACTTGTCTCGCCTGTGCAGGATGTCCAGCGCGAAAGTTGGCTTGTGCACGAAGGGCGTGAGGAACTGCTGCTGTCGGAGATGCAGGGAGAGGAAGAAGTTGGCGTCCACCCAGGGCAGAACGTCTTCCACGTGAGGCAGGGAGAACGAGGACTGCGCGGCCTCCGAGGGGGTCAACCCGGGTTGGATCGGCGTGGACGACGAGAGTGGTACGAGAGGAGGAGGAGGGGCGAGAGGGAGCGGCGGGGCGGCAGAAGGAGCTACTGTGGCTACTGCGCTGGTAAATGAGGCCATTGGATCCGCCGAAGAGGAGAAGAGCTGCTCTGACAGATCTGTCGCTGCGACGGACACGTCCGAGGGCTGAGCAAGCGGTGCGCGACAGGTGCCGCCGGGGACGCCGCTGGTGCTCATCCCGAAGTCATAGCCGGATAGAGCGTAATCCGCAGAGCCAAACACAGTCGTCCAGTCCAATCCGACTTCGAGTCCGGGCGTCGATCGAGCGGTTGATCGGCCGGCCGCGCTCATCTTGAGAGCAGGGACCATGTCTTCCGGAGCCCTCGCCCCCCGAGCCGGTGAGGGGCGATTGGCATCCACGCCCGATCCCGTCTTCGCGTCGTTGTCTGCTCTCTGGCTGCCGCTCGACCGCGGAAGCTGCGGAGATCGCCCCGCTGCGGATCCGCTCTTGCGCCTGGAGGCCCGGTGTCAACTTCTGGTTCACTACCAATGCGTCCAGGACGGGCTGCAGGCCACGCCCCGCCGCTTTGGCTCACCCTCGAGGTCTGCCTGGTTTCTTGAGCACATAATCAAACGTGCATTGTTGCTTCCTCCGTTCGCAAGCCTTGCAAAGGGTGTCCAAACGATGTGTTCCTTGCTCGGCGTATAGACATCTGGACTAGAGCAGTGTCAGCCATCCTTCCACGATCATCATTCCCCCAACAACGTCCAGCAACGCCCAGCAACTTCCAGCAACGTCCATCCACGTCCAGCAACGGTCCCCATGCTCCTCATCGTGTCCGGCAGATCAAATCGGCCTGAAACCGGCTTGGTCACCCACACACTTTCTGGGCACGGCAGTAATCACAAGGCGGGCGTCGTTGGGAAGCTACCGGGCTCGACGAGCAGCCAGGCAAGACCATGATGCGTCAACACAGCCTGTTCGCGAGTCGGGTGATGTCGTTGTACAATAAGAGACTGAGAACATGGGTGAGGTTGGACCGGCCGGCTCGTTGTCGGCGTGACTTCCGCGTCGAGGAAATGTTCCGGGGCTCGCGGAAATCACCCGGACACAGGGCACCACGGCTCCAGACGATACTGACTCCACGCGCCTGCCTACGGTATATCGGTATGATATGCTTGGTCACGGCTTGCGTCGCGGCCGCCTGTAGTGCAAGCGGTGTTCGGCTCATGACTCACATCGGGTCGGTCGCAGTAGACAAGTTGGACTGGGCTTCCAGGGACGTACGGCCAGTCCCAAGGCAAGCCGTCCGTCGTCTTCCTGCTTCACAACGCCGGGGCCTTCGCGTCGCCCGGAGCTCAGAAAGTAACTGTGGGACATGCAGACCAAAGAATACTGTATATACAACCATCGATCGTCCTCCAGGTCCACCGCGGATTCAGCATCTCCCTATCCACGCCTCCGCATCATTAAATAACGTCTCTGCGATGTCTCCACCTGACAGCACGACCCCGCGCCGACCCTTCCACCCTCACGTCCGCTTCTCCTGTACCTTTATACTGGGCGAGATGGCCTCTCCCTGGTCGATCCCCCATGCATCAGGTCTTGGATGGCGTTCTCCAACCCGTCTATTCGCGTGGACATGTCGTTCACTACACAAGCAAACATGTCAGCGGCACGGCACGAGCGTTCAGTCGGATTGGAAGGTGAGGAAGGACGGTCGGACTGGACGAAAGAAGGGCGAGGACCTACTGCGACCCCTGCCGAATGTCAGCGAGATACTCCGGACATAAGCGCGTCGGCGAGTAGCACACGAGCATGATGAGTATCACTGTCAACACTTACAGGACTTGCTCGCTCATCTCGTCAAAGCGCGTTTCCAGCTGGCTCAGGAGGGTGTCGACCTGCAAACGCCGCGAGTCAGCTTTGGCAGGACGATTCCGAGCCGAGCCGAGCCCCGCTCCCACACCGCTTCATCTCAGTGTTTTCGGTCGCCGTGGCATCAACATCACAGGACATGACTCGTAGACCGCATCGTCCTCGGCGTATCGACGCGAAGACTAGTCCCAGCGGTCGTGAAAAGCAGCCGACTCACGAATCCACACAGCTCTCCCGGGCTCACCACGTCCTTCGCCAGCCCCGCACCCCCGTTCGCCGGTCCCTTGCCCTTACCAGCAGGCGAGGCGACGGCGCTCCCCCCCGACCCAGAGGCCTTGGCGATGGTGGAGAGACGCTTGGTGGAAGGCGCGGCGGGGGCCAGGGCCGCGGTGGACAACCCGGAGGACATGGGTCGAGCGTGTCGAGCGATAACCCCAATGGAGGGTGCAGGTGCAAGATAGGGACGGAGTGATATGGCTAAGGCAGTCCCGGGACAGGTGTCGTGGTGTTGAACTAGGACAGCGAGAAGAGTTGAGGCGAAGATGAGATATGAGACGGGACGCAAGTGAAGTTTGAACGTCAACGTCAACGTCAACGTCAACAATGGGGGATGGAATTCTGGCCGCCTAGGGACAAAGTTCCGTCGGAGCTGACTAGATGGAAAATGTCGAGTAACCAAAGCAACTCTCTCCCGTCTTCCTCTCTGCTTCTTCATCCTCTTCTCTTTATCCTCCTCAAACATCGCCTCCGCGCCAGCACTTCCCCGCGGGCATGCCCCCCGCCCGTCTCCCCAATGCGCTCATCTACCTCTCCTCGCTGCTCCGACCCCGTCTCCTCCGCCCAGACCTCTACGTCCCGAGTGGGTCGCGACTCGTACCCCGACGAGATGCTTAGCTTTAGTAGCCTCGCTGACGATCATCGCAGCGATAGCGAATGTGGACTTTCGCAGGCTCAGGCAGGAGAAAGGGTTCAACGCCGTAGTTGTGGACAAGGATAATTGCGTGGTGCGTGGTTTCGTCGATAAGATTCAGACATGTCGTGTTGCTGACTGTCCAGACCCTGCCGAATGAGGACGGCGTCTACCCCCCATTCAAGGTGAGCGTGTCCAGGTGTACGGGTGCTCCAAAGATGCTGTAACGCCGAACTGATCTGGCAGGATGCGTGGACGGACCTGCTCGCTGCGTTCCCACCCGGGAGGGTTCTTGTGGTGTCCAATTCAGCTGGGACGAGGAAGGATCCTGGTGCCATAGCGGTGGGTCCGGCGATTCCACCCACTTATAATGTGCAGCAGTTGCACTATCGCACTGTACTCTTCATCTCCGTCTCGCACCAGTAGCACGTGCAATATACCCGCCGCTCCGCATAGGGCGCCGGATACAACACCACTTGGTTGAACCCGTTTGACCCCAGCTAACATGCCTCCGTGTCCAGGCCGAAGCCGTCTCCTACTCCCTCCGCACCCCCGTCCTCCTCCACACCCAACCTAAACCCGGCTGCTCCCCCTCCATCCTCTCCTACTTCCGCGGCGAGCTCGGGGACCCTACCACCCTCCGCTCGCGGATCCGGGAACAGGCCCAGAAGGAGATTGCCGAGGAGAAGGAGGATGAGCGGATGTTGCTGGACAAGTGGCGGAGCGCGGTGGAGGGGCCCATCCTGGGGCCATTGGTGGACGAGAACGGAGAGCCGGTGCGGCCGAACGAGAGATCTGAGAAGGAGGATAGATGGGAGAGAGACGGAGTCGAGGGCAAGGAGGGCGGACAGAGGCATCTGCCGGACGTGCCGAGAAAAAGAGGTGACGCCGAGGTGACCCTCCGGAAAGGGAGAGACGATGTGCCCAAGGACAAGGCGGGGGGCGAGCGAGAGATCAATGAGGGGACAAGTGGAATCGGTCACAACGCTGTGGAAAGCTCGCAACCACTCAAAATCATCGTAGTAGGCGACCGCCTCTTCACCGACACGCTCCTCGCCCACCGTCTCCGCCTGCACATGACTCGTGACGCTTCAAGCCAGGATGTCATCTCCATCGCGACCACCCAGCTGCCCCGACCAAACGATGTCCGCCTCCTGCGATGGATCGAGAACGTCCTCTCTCGAAGGCGCGTGCGCGAGGGCCCGACAGATTGGGGACGGTATATCCTGAGACACGAGCCCGAGACCGCGGTCACGCCGGAGGGGTTACGAGCGAGGATATGGAGGAGACTCGTGCCGGTGTGGCTGAGAGAGCCGTCACCAATGACTCGGCATCCGAGGAGTTGGCCTGTGCCCGTTCTGCTGGGCACGGCGAGAGGGGTGGTCAGGACCACCGCGTTCATTTTCAGGTATACGATGGTGGGTGCGCGGTGGATCTGGGCGAGAGCCAAGAGGCGGATAGAACAGAGAAGAACAGGCGCGAAGGTGGCGGTAGTCGCGCCGGAAGTCGAGCAGACCAAGGCGAAGATAGCCTGAGCCGGTGCGTTCTCTCAGCATGCATGCATTCAGTACAGCAGGACCACCCAGCCGTGCAACGCAGGTTTTGGCTGTCCGCTACCACCGTGTCTTTGCTTGGTCCGTGTCCGCTGCTCATGGCTCCGGCGCATCCTCCACCCTCGCCGCAACTTCCTCGGCATCCTCATCCCACCCAAGCGGCTTCGGGACGCTTCCCCAATCTATCAGGCTCTCGAAACGCGACACGGGGTCAATGCTCTACATATGCATCAGCCGGGTTCAAGTTTGGGTGCTGCTTCTAGACGACTCGACCGACTCGATCGGACTCGACTTGGACTCGACCGGAACTCGACTTCGACTCGTCGACTTCCCCCGCCGCCCGCTTCACGATCGCTCATGAGCTTCCTGGCGGCTGTTTCCCACTTCCCCGCTTCCAGTCGATTCTTCTGCCCCTTTCGATTTCCATTCACTCTCGTCCACCCTGTCACCACCGTCACTCCCGCATCTCGCGTCTTTCCGTCTCCCCTTCCTGCCCTTCGCTCCTAGTACGGCCGAAACCTCGCTCCGGGTCCACCACCACTATGAAAGTCGCTTCTCACCCTTCCGGCCCCACCTTCCTCTCCCCCTTCGCCCTCGCCCTCGCCATCCTGTTCACCGTCGTCCTCCTCGTCGGCGTCAGACCACTCGCCCTCGCCATCGTCAATGTCGTCGTTTGAGGGGAAGAAGCCGAACGAGGAGGGTTCGCCGGAAGGGAGGAGCGAGGCGTGTAGTGCGGAGCAAGATGAGAGGGCAGAGAAGAGGGGCTGGACTGGGGTGGGTTAGCTTTCGCTTCATGTCATCGTCAGACAAGGGGCCGAGCGAAGTGGAGAAGCTCGGAGCCGAAATGCGAGAGCAGAGGCCCTACTCTGCAGTGCGAATAACGAGATCTGGCATCCGCACGCCGTCGGTCCGGGTGACATGCTCCTGGTCGGTCTCGACTTCACCATCTCCGACATCACGCCGTGAAAACGGCCCTCCCGCTCAGCTCTTTTCCGCCGATAAAGCGCTGGACCCTTGTGAAGGCAATGAACCGAGCCCAGCAGATCACCACAAGTCAGGAGGAACAAGCAACCTTCGGCATAGTCGACCCGACCCACTCACGTTTTTCCGCCTCGACATACAACCTCACCTCCCTCATCTCCGCATACTCCTCCTCCCCATCTTCACCATCCGCACTGCTTCCGTAGCCGTGGCCGTTCATCCCGCCCATTAGCCCCTCTTGGATCTGCCCATTCTCCCCTACGCCGCCCGCTGGGAGACGCACCGCATCGCTCTCGTCCACCTGGCAGTAGATGTGTGCCGGCGAGCCTTCGGAGGCGGGGGTGAGGGCGTGCAGCGTCAGGGAGGTGTATGGGAGGGTGAAGCCGCCCCTGGGTTCGCCAGAGGTGGGGAGGAAGGCGACGGCGCTGGAGCGAGCGTTAGCGAGCGACGAGGCGGCTTAATGAAGCGCTATACGAGCATTGAAGAACAGAGTCAAAGGGGCACCGAGAGCTCGCAGAATGGAATCGGGACGGCGGATGGGGAGAGGGGGAGGGGAGTGGGAGGGGGAGGGGGAGGGGGGGCACTCCGCCAGAGACGTCGCTCGCACACGCCGATCCACTCACTCCTCAGTCACCCACAACTGCCCCTTGGCTCTCCCCGCCCAGAACCCATCATGCGGCGCCAGAGACACCTCGACCGCTTCGTCCGTCCACCGCAGCACCGGCGGGATGTCGACGAACGAAGACGGCGTGGAAGATGTGAGCGAGGTGTGCTCCTCGGGGTGATGTATGACGGCGGGGCGTTCAGTGGGGACATCATGGTGCGGAGGTGGGAGAGAGGGTTGATTCGGGTCGCCAAGTGGAAGGATCGAGGAGAGAGGGATGTCGAGAATTGAGGTTGGGTTGTGGGTTGGTTGTGATTTTGGGTAGCAACGACGATTGTGGCGTTGGACGTGCTCCATTCCGGTTTCGAGTGGTCATTACCCTGCCTATTCTACGCCTGGGTGTCACGGTTCGGAGACACGACATGCAGCCTAGCCTCGGCCAGTGACGCTTCGACGCTTCGGCACCGTTGCTACAATGCCATGCATGTCTGTCTACTGCATCTGCGCTTCATCCTAGATCTACACCGACGCACCGACATCGCGTCCACCGCTCGACTCGACCCGCTCCGCCCCCGCTCACTGGCCACTCTTCCAGTAACAGATGTCCCCGTCCTGCACCTCGTACGGCTTGCCCTGCTGCCTGAGCTTGCCGTTCGCCTTGACCTGCGCCTCGGAGCCAAACTCCTTGAGGTCCTCAAACGCCATGATTTCACCGCAAACAAACTTGTTCTCAAAGTCGGAGCTGCGAGGGGTGAGCGAGAGGTCGCAAAGTGAAACTAGCGTGGGATGAAGATAGAGGACACGGATGGATATACAGAGAGGGAATATGGGAAGTTGAAATGCAGTTCGCGACCCCGAACTCACTGGATGACACCGGCCGCCTGGGGCGCTTTCAAGCCCTTTCGGATGGTCCATGCTCGAACCTCATCGGGACCGCCTTGAGCAACGAGTCAGTACGCTCCATGTGCGTGCCACTGCCTCGAGCCCGCTCACAGGTGAAATATCGGATCAGATCCAAGCTCGCGTAACCCGCCGTGGTGATCTTTCCCAGGGCGCTGGGGTTGATCTTGCCCATACCCAGCTTCTCGGCCTCCTCAATCTTCTCCTCGTCCGACATGGTCACGAGCCTCTCCTCGAGCGCGACCGAGAACGGGATGAGCGAGTCTCCCGGGTTGTTCTCGTCGATCCAAGCCTTGATCTTGGGGAGCCACTTGTTCTTCTTCCGCACAAAGTCGCGCTCAGACAAGTTGACGAGGTAGGTGATCGGCTTGGCCGTCAACAGGGTGAGCGAGTTGATCACCTCGATCTGAGTCGGGTCGTCAGCGCATGAGCCCCGGCAAAATGGATCGATGCGTGTATGGTATGAAGGGTTTGCGAATCAGAAACGATACAGTATCTCATAGGGCCGATTTTTGGCCTCGACGAGCTGGGTTTGATCGTGCTCGGCACTTTCTCATCAAGCATGGATGGGACGGGGGAGGTGTCGGAAGTGCATGGGACCGCGCTCACCTCCTTGTTGGTCCAGGTACCCTTTCGGACGTCCTTGTTCTCCTCGGTGAGGATCTTGTAGATCTTCTCCACCGTCGCTGCCTCCTCCTTCTTGGCCTTGTCTGCCAAGCTGACGTTGCCCAGACTCCTCGCGTTCTTCTTGTGCTTCTCGAGCTCCTTCTCGACCCATTCGATGTCCTTCAACCGCAGCTCGGTCGAGATGATCTGCATGTCTCTCAACGGGTCGACATCGCCCTCGACGTGGATGACCTCGGCGTCGTCGAATGCCCGGACACACTGGAAGATACCGTCGACGGCCCGGACGTGCGACAAGAAGGCGTTACCAAGACCGGCACCGGTCGAGGCGCCAGCTGTCAGACCGGCAATGTCGATGCAGGTGAGGAATGCCGGCACCTTGGAGGCCGGCTTGTAGACCTCGCACAGCCAGTCGAATCGAGGGTCCGGTACAGGGATACGAGCCTCCTCGGGGTCACTAGGACGAAGCATGAGCATGGAAATGCGATGCCTAGACTCGACCTCGACGCCCACTCACATGGTCGCATATGGGAAGTTGGCCGCCTTGCCCAGGTCGGTCTGCGAAAGGGTGTTGAAAAAACTCGACTTGCCGACGTTTGGCAATCCGACGATACCGATCTGTCGCGACCGTGAGCGGTTGTCCAAGTGCATCTGTCACCGACACACGTCCTCCCGGTCCACCGCCTTCCCCGTCTCCGCGTCGGATTCGCGAGCAGCAAGGCCATCCCACCCCGACTCACCTTCAAGTTGTTCCCCGGTCGCCCCAGGAGGGTCTTCTTGGCCTCTTCTTGCTTCTTCTTCGGCGGCATCTTCTTCTTCGAGAGTGTAAGGGGGGATGAGTGGAACGAGGAGCTCAAGACGGGCGACGGCGCTGACGCTGTGGCTCGAGCGGGACCGGAGAGAAGGACCCGGAGAGAGAGCGCGGGGCGTGAAAGAGAGGTGGGCGTTAAAAGGGGGGTATTGTTGACTCGTAAGTGAGCTTTGGATGCACCTCGTATGTGTGAGAGTGCGCGGGGGTGCATACAACTGTACCCGAGAGCGAGAAGAGACTGAGAGAATGAGATGGAAGTATGGATGGATCAACGAGTGGACTCTTTGACTGAACCCCCCACCGCAGGCAGCCTGTCGAAATTGTATTTAAATCCACCTCCTTTTCCCCGATTTTATCCCAACCCACCGGCTGCCTCCACCTCGCTTGTCCACCCGGCCACACCCTATCTACAGTTATTGAATTTGCCCTTGTTCTTCCTCCTCCTCGCCTTCGACTTGAGACTTTGATCGTAGCAAGCATCCGCACGCCACCATGGTCCTCGCCCAGCATCCCCCGACGTCCTCCACAAGCTCATTGCCGCGGCATTCGTCGGTGAGTCCCGAGTGTCCACCGGCAGGCTCCGAGGTCCGCGCTGACCCCACCAGCGCGAGACAACGCCTACTCGCCATACTCCAAGTTCAGGCGAGTCGTCCTTTGACTTCCCCCTTCCAGATGATTGCCCAATAGGCGCTGGCTATCCTGTGTGGAGTCTTGACTCGAGAGGGCGTGACGAGGCTGATTCGCGCGTAGAGTGGGCGCCGCGCTGCTCACTGATGACGACGAGATCATCAATGGGTGCAACGTCGAGAACGCGTCGTATGGTGAGTGCGGGGCGGCGAAGCGAAGCCGAGAGGCTTCGTCCTGCAAATCGTCTCCGTGCTCACGATCATGTGCAGGAGGGACCATCTGCGCCGAGCGAACGGCTATTACTAAAGCTGTGGTGAGTCGGCGGCCGCGCTTTTCATGACTATCACATCAAACCCACCCCCGCTGCGCCCCCTGCACCCCTGCACCCTTCTCTCTTCCTTCTCCCTTCCGCACCCCCTGCACCCCACACCCGCCCTACACTCCTACATCCCCCGCATGACCGCCTGACGTTTCAGTCCATGGGCAAACGCCGCTTCACGGCCCTCGTCGTCACCTCCGACATCCCACGCCCACAATCTCGCCCTGCGGTCTCTGCCGCCAGGTCATCCGCGAGTTCCTCCCCCTGTCCACGCCCGTCTACATGATCGCAGCGGGGTACCCGCGGGAGGCGGCCTCGGCGCCGGCGTACCTCCACACCAGACACGGAGACGAGTGGGACGGGATGGTCAAGATGATGACGATGGAGGAGCTGTTGCCCATGAGCTTCGGGCCGGATGAGCTGCTCATGAGGTGAGGTGGGCGTGGCAAAGAGGGGGGGGATGAGTAGGGCACACGATATCGGTCGCAGAGAAGGGTCGAGTCAGCATGCACTGGAGTAGGTCACTCGACCTTGGTCGCAAGGAAGGGTCGGGTCAGCATGCACCTGAGTAGGTCACTCGACATCGGTCGCGAGGAAGGCTTGCACATTTCCAGTACCACGGAAGGGTCTTCTCGCCACCAAAAGGATGAGGCGGCCGGTACGCCTTGACCACTCCATTCCAACCGCATCGACTGTACGAGGTTGACAAATGGCAGGCAAGGGCCGTCCGGATCATCCATTCACATTGCGTGCACGCCTGCACTCGCTCTGACGTCCTCAACTATATCCGGTTCCGCCCAAGACGCTGCTATCAGCGCTGAGCTCGGTCTGATCACACTTCCCAAGGCGGGCTCGTACTCGTACACGTCACCATGCAATACATCAAACCAC
>RSCD01000035.1:0-151347 GCA_003942215.1 Saitozyma podzolica | reverse complement strand
CCCCTAACCCCCATAACCCTTATACCACCGTAGAACTCCGTAGATCAGACAGACACGCTATGCACCCCTAAGTCCATCATCACCGGGTGAGGTCCTACCTATATCCCGCGGCCGCCTATCTTTAACACTCAACCATGGCGGGATTGAAACCGGGAAGACGGTCGGGAGGAGGAGAATGCGCCAAGTGCAGCCGACAGTACGATGACCTGCTGGAACACATCCGCAAGAAGCACAAGGGTGCACGGTTCACGGAGGATGAGGTGGATGGAACGGGACTGCTGGCATGCGCATGTGGGGTGGTATCGTCCAATGCTCGTGGGCTGTCGCATCACCAGAAGCGAACGATGTGTGTGGGTTGGGAGGAGTCGAGGAGGACAAGCGCCGTGGTGCCAAGCACACCATCCCAGCCTGTACCCGACTCAGACGACATCTCAGACATCGTTGTGTTCTCTTCAAGCCATCACTCGTGGGCCACGCATGTATCCGACACACAGCCTTCCCGGGTGCTCGACACACCTCACGAGGAAAGCCAAGACACGGCGATGCTGGACTGGGATGCAGACCACGGGATGAGGGAAGATGAGGAGGAGGAGTTTGGCCCGCCAAACCAGCGCCGCAGAACCGCCGACACCAGCCAACGGGAGGTATCCCACCCTCGGACACAGAGGTCTACGACCGCAAGACTGGCCCGGAGCAGTGTGACCCACACACCGCCTACCTCATCCCTGCCCCGGCCATCACCCACCTATGTGTCTGTACCCCCACAATCCACCCCGCCGGCCCCCTCCATCCCGCCACCTGACTCTCCCTTCGACCGCTTCCTCTCCCTAGGGGACCTGCCTACGGTGCACAAGCCTCTGTCGGGGCCATCAGCTGGGGTGTTTGCTGGATGTGTGGAGCGCCTTGCTGAGGCCTTTCTGGCCGAGCCGAGTGACGACACCCTCTTCAACATCCTCGCCTTGCCCAAGGCCGGTCTTGCCCCTGGACTCAAGCAAGGACTCAAGGCTCGACTGGATCGGTACCCTCGAGTCGATTGGCCGAGGCCCGAGCCGAGTGATGGCACTGTACCCAGGACTACGACAGCTGTCAAGGATGTGGAGAAGGGACGACTGGGCAGTGCATCCAGGCGGCTTGCTGGGACGGCTGCAGTGGCCACCGTGGACAATGAGGTGGTGGCCACGCTGAGAGACAAGCACCCGGCAGGAGCAGAAGACCCCTTTGGCCCTACCGATGGCCCAAGCTCGGGCGACATCCCGTCCGAGGAGGAGATCATGGCCGCCTTCAAGACGTTCAAGCCAGACACCTCGCCGGGCCTATCGGGATGGACACACCACCTGCTGGCCACTGCACTACGGGTGCCCGCTTTCCTCAAGGCTATCCACACGCTCACAGGTCTCATCATGGCCGGCACAGCTCCCGGACAGGCGATGCTCTGTGCTAGCAGGCTCACACCACTGCGCAAGCCGGACGGTGGCCTCCGCCCCATCGCCGTTGGAGACATGATCTACAGGCTGGTAACCAAAGCCATCGTCCGGCACTCCAACCGACGCGACTTTCTGCTGCCGTACCAGTTTGGTGTTGGGAGCAAGGGTGGAGTGGAGCCGGTAGTAAGGGCAGTCGAGCGAGCTCTGGAGGGCAACCTGGACCGACCGTACACCCACCTCACCTCGCTCGACTTCAGCAACGCATTCAACACCGTCGACAGGAGGGACATCGCCGAGGGACTCCGCCAGTATGCTCCCATCCTGTATCGGGCTGGGAGATGGGCGTACGGCTGCACTTCCAGCCTTGTGCTCGGCTCACCCGAGGGGAGACACATCATCAGCTCGGCGCAAGGTGTCAGACAGGGAGACCCGATGGGACCGCTCATGTTCTCACTTGGGATACGCTCACTGCTCAGAGACCTGGCCTCAGCTCTCGGCCCAGACCGACTCATCCTGGCCTACCTTGACGACATCTACATCCTCAGCCCGGACAATTCGGCACTGGAGCAGACGCTGGCCTTCTTTGACGAGCGGCAGCCATCCATCCGACTCAATCCCGCCAAGTGCAAGTCGCTTGCCATCGAGGACATCCGCACCAACGGCCTGAGGATGCTAGGGACCTGTGTGGGAGCACGTGCCGCCAGAGAACAGTTCCTGCGGGAGAAGATCGACCACGAGGCTGCAACCGTCGCCAAGCTCATCAACCTGCCGCATCAGCACGCCCTCCTAGTCCTGAGGGTCTGTGTGCAGCAGAACCTGCGGCACCTGCAGCGGTCCCTCAAGTCAGACGACCTCGTTCACCTATGGGACAAGCTCGACACTACCCTGAGAGAAGCAGTGGCCAGGATCCGAGGCCTCCCACGCCCCACGGACCAACTGGATGCCGCAGTCATCTCCCTTCCAATCAAGATGGGTGGCATAGGCATCCTGTCCTACAAGACGGTGGCACCCCACGCCCATGCTGCAGCGTCAGAGGCTGCCGACACCACTCTAGCACGCATCCTCACCCCCGGAACCCTCCCTGCCAGCACCCAACTTACCACCCAACACCAACGCTGCCAGGAGATCTTTACCGGGAACAAGGAGGCGCTGCTTGGCTCGCTGACCCCTGAACAGGCCAAGGCGGTTGTCGAGGCATCGTCCAAGCTAGGTAGGGTATGGCTAACCACGATACCATTCCAGCCCTCCCTCCGCCTCACCGATTTTGAGGTCGCAGCAGCCCTCCAGCTACGTACTCTGGCCAGCGAGCGAGAGGCCCACTGTACCAACTGCGGGGAAACAAACTTCTTCGGTCACCCCGAGGTCTGCCTCCAGAGGAGATTCAGGAGGGTAGCCCGACATGAAGGAGCCAAGCACATCATGGGACAGGCCCTTGCCTCGACCCCTGGTACCCGAGTCCGACTTGAACCCCTCGGCCACCAGACCAGCAGACGCAACGACATCCAGGTATTCTCTCTGCTCGGGTCTCAGGCCACAGGGCTAGCCAATGCCGAGTACGATCTCACAGTTGTTTCTCTGGCAAACAAGGAGGCCCGTGCCACAAAGCTCCCGAATCAGGACACCGACCCATCCCGGCTGGCCAACAAGTACCTCGACTCTGTTGCTGACCACAAGGTCCGCCACCGCCCGACAAGCAACCTCCCATTCCACCCCATCGTCTTCTCCCTGGGCGGCATGATGAACGGCAGCACCACCAAGGTCTTTGCCTCTTGGAAACGAGTGATGACCCGCGGGACATACAACCTGATGCTCAAACGGTTGAGCCTTTGCCTTTTGCAGGCGAGGGTCCGCAGCTTTGAGCTATAAGGCTTTCATACCACCGTAGAACTCCGTAGATCAGACAGACACGCTATGCACCCCCTAACCCCCTAAGGCTTGCCGGTCACAATAGCGGGGTGGTCTTCTGGCACCTCCTTGAATAGCTTGGGGGTAGTCACTACTTTCGACGAAACGAGCAAATCATCGGCCTCGTCCGCCTCGTCGCTGATCGCAACGTTGTGGCGGGACATGGTTAGGAATATCTACGTTTGATGCGGGCTTGGAGTAGCTTGGGAGAAGTTGCGAGAGCCATTGCATCCAACATATATGAATATTCGGGCCTTCGGGCCAGCGTCCCGCACGGCCTGGTCTTCGCATTCTCTGCCCTCCTTTTACAATCGTACTCCCGCTTCAGTTCCCAGTAAATCGCTCACACAACAGCCATTAATTGCGGGCACCGACCCTTTCTTTGGGCGCCGCAGGTTCTCAGCCGCATAAACTCTTGCGGCCAGCCGCATATGGGGAACAGGTGGTGCCTTGGTCTCTCATGCAGGGTATGTGAGAGACAGCCAAGAAATTGTTGGCAAGCACCCGGCTGAATTGTTGAGGTACCTCCCGGGCCTGGACTCGGCGGAAGCCAAAAGCTAAAATATACGAGGATTGGAGTGTTGTTGCAGCTACTCGGTCACGTGCACTCACGGTTCGACCGAACATCCTCCGTCATTCATCGCTAGACTAAGGGTCAAGCACCGGAGGAGGAGAATGATGGCGGCGGAACAAGGTGAAAGTCACGGGGCATATACAGGGGCGACATCCGAAACAGACGAATGATGGCTCGAAATAACGGAAGAGAACGGAACCGGAATCGATTCTATGTACGATAGTATACCGCAGAGGTCTCTTTGGATGGCCGCTCGGTCGACAGACAGATCGTGTTCTCAGACGTCCTCTTTTTACCTTGGCTCCTCATGGATAAGTGCGTCCTTTCCTGATCGTACCTGACATTGTGCGCGGCACCGGAGCCGATGACCAGCCCTACAGATGCAGTAGGGAGGTGGTCCGTTAACGCGACGGAAGTGCAACGACCACGACATTATGTGGCGCGCGACTTTGGCGTGCATCCCTTCGGCTCTCGCAGATTTAGACTGCAACTCGGAGTCCTCGCCACATTGGGCGAATCGCCGGAACGCCGTCTCATCCGTCGGTCCGTTGGGGCCATTGGGTTGCGTCACGTACGCTATCTCCTCTTCGTCCATCGCTCGGCCTGTACTTCGTCCCACCTTTGTTCTCGTTGATATGGTGGCCCGTCTCTTGTGGACGCCGTGTTCCCGGCGGCTGGATCCGCGATTCTGTCGGTCGTCGTGCATCCACCTCGCCCCGTTCCCGAGACCCGATTTTGACGACGGGTCTTGCCTTCCGACCGCCTCTTCCCTTCGTCGGGGTTCGTCCTTTCTCTTATGACGGCGTATAGCGGATGTCCTTGACCCCTGGCTGCGAACCTCGGTGCGCAAGATGGCCGATCCCTCCCCTGGCCCGCCACATTCCATCGCCGACCAAGCCCGTCCATCGCCTCGTCTATCTCGATCTCTTTTGCCGATAAGCCGTGATGACGATGCCGTGCGTTTAGGCGAGTAGCAACGCCGGTCCTCGACCCTTCGAGCCGGTCCTGTAGTAGGTTGATGCTTGGGTATCAAGGTCTACAGCCGGCATACATAGTGCTGATGCAAAGGCCAGCTCTCCGACTCTGAATCTGTTACACACGAAAGGGAAGGCACGCGGACGCGTCCATCTTGACCTGCTCGAGCGCGCTATTATTTACGTCATTGCAAGCTGCGAGGTGACCTGGGTCGCGGTCCGCGGACCGGCGTCGGTCGGAAATCATGCGTTGGCTTCGGGATCTCCGTGTGCAGGCGATTGGTTCGACATGGCGAAGATGGTTGACACAGAGGCAAGGCACAGCGCTAGCAGGTGAGTTGCTGCTTTCTGAGAATCATCACCGGGAATTTGCGTACATCGTGATGACGCGACGGGCAGATCCTCAAGTCGTCATCTGTCATACATTACCGGG
Organism: Saitozyma podzolica; assembly: GCA_003942215.1. NCBI lineage: Eukaryota > Fungi > Basidiomycota > Tremellomycetes > Tremellales > Trimorphomycetaceae > Saitozyma > Saitozyma podzolica. The sequence continues at coordinate 146,037 of RSCD01000035.1, read as the reverse complement.
AAGCAATGCATCGATCTCGACCTGCTCGAGCTGCGTTATTATGCGTTATCATGCGTTATTTTGCTTACAGACCGCTATGGCTGTCGCACGTGCTCCTCGCGCACTGACCTTGTAGGTGCATCTCAGGATACGCCACCGCACGGACTCGCCTTGTGCCACCACTGTCGACCCTCCTGACGGAGCTGCTCTACATGTAAGGGCGTCCGAGCTGCGGTGTCACCCGTTGTCACCCGCACCGGGCTCAAGACGGAGGTGCTCAATGCCCACCTTCGAAGACGACCAGAGGGCGAGGGGTACGCTGAGCCGGCGCAAATGACGAGCGACTGAGCGGAAACGGTTCAAACACGGGCGACGCCTCCTGGAATGGAACCGAAGGTGCGAGTAACGACGCTTGCAATCGAAAGGAGTCAACTTTCTTGGGTGGCCTAAAGCGCAGTATCGAGTCCAGACATCTCATTCACGTCACGACACTATCGTACAACGTAACTCCGCACTTGACAGACCGAGTGCTGCACTCTCGACTGGCACGTGAAGCGCGAGGCTGCGCCGCCACCCCGCTCAGTTCGCGCCAGCGAAGTCCATGCCGGCGAGCTCCTCCACAAGACCCTCGCAGCGAACGCAGCCGAGAAGGATGGCGCTGACGGAGCCTACGGCGGACGCGGTCAGCGGTTGACAGGCTTGGAGTGGGGGGAGCGGAAGAGGAGCGGGGTCCGGAACGGATCGAGGAAATCCACTGACGCACCGATGATGGCGGCGCAGCTGGCCAAGCATTTGGCGAAGCGTCCGGACGAGTCGCCATCGGGGCGCGTCTCGACGGTGATCATTATCGGCTGCTGCGGTGCCGCCTGGGGCTTGGGCACGGTCCTGTGCGCGCAATTAGCCACTGCTGCAAGAATGATGGGTCTCTGGCATCGCCCGAGCCTCGAAGCGCTCACGGTTCCGGACCGTAGCTCCCGCCGGTGACGACCAAGGCACCGTGCTGTCCAACCAGCAGGCGGCGAAGGTGGTATGGGCGAGCATTGAGGAGAACGTGGTAGGAGAACGCGGTGGGAGAACGTGGGAGGAGGGCGCGGCGCGGTGACGGTTGCCTCATCGTCAGCATGATGCGCTTCACCCGGGTGGACGCCCGCCGCTCACGGTACAGTTAGCGTTGGAGAGGGTTTGATTTTGAGCCATGGTGGCGAGGCTGGGAATGGGGATCGCTGAAGGGAGCAGCTAAAGGCGAGAAGGCGGAGGCGAGTGAGTGATTGGAAGTGAATAAGATGAAGAGCAGTCTGACACCAAATGCCAATTCTACAAACGGGCAACTGTGCGCCACCGCTGTTCGCGAGCTTTTAGAATGATGAGGTTGCGATGGTTTAGATCGCTTGATACGGTAATAATTGGCACCTCGTCCGCGGCTGATTTTTAACCGGCCTCGGTGGCGAAACATGGTCGACGGGGTTGGGCACCCGTGAGTCTCACCGCACCTCCTCATCCCGTCTCATTCTTTCCACATCATACCTATGTTGACCGCAAGCACAGATCCTGGCTTGGGCAGCCTTGCTCTACCAGCCATGTGCCGGGGAGATTCATGCATGCACCGGTGGGCTGGACGGGGAGGATCCTGAGATTTGCTCCCAGGCTTAGGGGTTGGCATCACCCAGTGAGTATCCCGTCTCCTCTTCCCGTCTCATTCATTCCACATCACATCTATGCTTACACCAAGCACAGATCCTGGCTCGGGCAGCCTTGCTCTACCAGCCATGTGCCGGGGAGATGCATGCATGCACGGGTGGGCTGGACGGGGAGGATTTGAGATTTGATCCCGGGCTTGGGGTTTGGCATCCCTCCCCCCCCCCCCCCCCCCGCACCCGTGAGTCTCCTATCCCGTCTCCTCTTCCCGTCTCATTCATTCCACACCACATCTATGCTTACACCAGGGACAGATCCTGGCTCGGACAGCCATGTTCTACCAGCCATGTGCCGGAGAGATGCATGCATGCATGGGTGGGCTGGACGGGAGAGATATTGGGAGGACGGAATTTGGTCCCGGGCCTAGGGGTTAGCGCCACCCGGTGAGTGTCCCGTCTGCTCTTCCCGTCTAACTCTTTCTACAAGACACATATGCTGACGCGAAGCACAGATCCTGGCTCAGGCGGCACAGCTCTACCAGCCATGGGCACGGGAGATGCATGCATGCCAAGGTGGGCTGGACGGGAGAGATATTGGGAGGACGGGATTTGGTCCCGGGCTTAGGGGTTGGCACCACCCGGTGAGTATCCCGTCTGCTCTTCTCGTCTCACTCTTTCTACAAGACACATATGCTGACGCCAAGCACAGATCCTGGCTCAGGCGGCACAGCTCTACCAACCATGGGCACGGGAGATGCATGCATGGAAAGGTGGGCTAGACGGGAGGGATATTTGGGCTTGGTGGCGGGCTTAGGGGCTGGAGGTGCCCGGTGAGTATCCCGTCTGCTCACTCCTCTCACTCTTTCTACAAGACACAGATGCTGACTCCAAGCACAGATCCTGGCTGCGGCGGCAAAGCTCTACCAGCCATGGGCACGGGAGATGCATGCATGCCAAGGTGGGCTGGACGGGAGAGATATTGGGAGGACGGGATTGGTCCCGGGCTTAGGGGTTGGCACCACCCGGTGAGTATCCCGTCTGCTCTTCCCATCTAACTCTTTCTACAAGACACATATGCTGATGCCGAGCACAGGTCCTGGCTCAGGCGGCACAGCTCTACCAGCCATGGGCACGGGATATGCATGCATGCAAAGGTGGGCTGGACGGGAGGGATATTTGAGCTTGGTGTCGGGCTTAGGGGCTGGAGGTGCCCGGTGAGTCTCCTTTTTAGTCATAACTCTTTCCACATCGCACTTACAACACTTCTAGATATAGATTCTGGTAGCCCTGGTCCGGGAGCACCGGGAGATGTCTTGAGATGCATGCATGAAATTTCCACCCGGGACCCCCCCCCCCCCCAGAATCCGCATGTAACCCCCTAACCGCAGTCAGACCCCATTGGTCTAACTGGCACCTCTCTCGACACCGATGACAGTGACATCGACGATGGCTCCGTCGGGGACGAGCCCGCCGCTAAGACCCAGTTGTCCACAGAGCGCATGACTTCGGCTCCTTGCAGTTCCGAAGATAACAGACGGAATGCCTCGAGCAACGCGATGGCCTTGAGCGTCATGATGTCCGCCACGCGCAGGGAACGGGCACAACTGTCGGTGCGGCCGTGTGGGATTCAGGAGTAGTATGCCGCTCCAGTCCCGTAGGATATCGCACCACCAGCGCAGGTCCAGGTTTGCCGCGTGGGGTAACCGCCGGCGACCTTGAACGTGTAGTTTGGTCGCTGTCGGGTCGTAGATGCGTCGCAGCAACGCCCCACCCGGGGGGCGGACGCGAGTAATGAAGACCAAATGGCCGGCAATCGCCATGAGCTCCAAGGCAGACGCTGTAGCGCAATCGAGGGTTGTGTGGTGATAAGGATCAGGATGCGATTCCGACGGTCCTGGCTGATTGATGCTGTGCCGAGGTACGCATCGACCAATACTTCCAATATCTCCAAGGCGGGGCCGTGTTCCACTTTTTCCTCTAGCAGGCTGAAACCCAGGGCATTCGTCGTGTCCCGGAAGGTCCACAGGCTGTTGGTGGCGGAGCCCTGGACGCAACCAAAGAAGTCGTCCACCAAAGGGCCGCCACACTGTTCACAAACAACGTAATGCTGTGGCAAGGGAGAACCGACGCCGGCAACCGCCCTCGGACCGATCATTCAGGCCTTTTGTCCTCTCCCTTGGTGGTATAATGGAAACAGAAGCCAGGGACGATCTCAAGCTTTGGAAATCGATCATGACGGGCGGCGTTCACTCTCTTCTCATCAGACGGCTCTCCCTCGGCTTGTTGAGGGTCAGAGCGCGCTGCTTCGAGCCATAAGTGACCTAGACGAGTAGGACAGAGAGAGATTGAGAATCGAAGAGTCGAAGAGTCTACCGCTGCTCTCACGGGCACCGGCCGACGTCGCCTCCGACTCGCCGCTCACGCACCCGTCACATCCGACGCGATCGTCGTCGCCGACTGTGGGTGGCAACTAACTCGGCTCCGTCGAGGGCACCTTTCTCGCCAACCACTGAAGCTACCCGTTTCAAGTTTGCATCGCCCGTCCATCCTGACTGTCCCTCCTTCCCGGCAGAAATCAAACTCTGTGTTTTCAGAGAACAATAAGGGCGACAGGGCTAGATTCGCTTATGGTCTTCACGACACGTTCGTCGATCCTGAGACGCACCGACATCCGCTCAATAATCTCGAAACCGGCGACGAATTAAGCGATGCTTAGAAGTCGGACGCTAGGGATCCCTTGTTGATCGACGCAGTCTCACGACACAAGCATTGTTGCTCATCCCCAAGTACGTTCGGCGAAGATCGATAGCCGACATCAGCCCAGACACGAGCCAGTCAAACGCCCCCTGCCTCCGGAACGACCTCCTCGCTCGACAATGCCACCGCTCGGGTCCGAGTCATATAGCTTTGCGTTGCGCTTAGAGGAGATGCTCGTGAGAGCATGGTTGGGCACCATGCCTCCCGAGAGGGCAGCGTTCAAGTGGCTACTATGGAGACCGGAATGTTGCCATGCTCAGCATACCAACCAACATCACGAAAATATCACGCTTTTCCATCTACCGTGCATAGTCATTCGATCAAGTGTGCCAACACCTGAGGACAAGCGGTCTGACCGAACCTCTCGAGGCAATTGGGAGAGCACACCCGATCCAGCCGCTCGATTCCCTTACAGTACTAGGAATAATCCTTTTCCTTCCCCTATCCTTTAACAACCGGTTGCACCAAGCCATGTGCCGCTGTGAGGTCATACCTCGTCTCTCTGAGCGCCTGCTCCGGTCCGTTGCTCAGGTCAATATCCTCCAATCTGGCCATTCCGATCACGTCCTTTTTGACCAGCCTGAACCCGATCCAACACAGACCAAAGACGGGAAGGGTGATGTACGAGGCGAAAAAGTCAGAGACGGAGAACTGGTGTAGGAAAGCAGTGAAGCCGTTGAAGACGAGGATGATGGTAAAGGACACGATGCACGCCCACGCCATATACGGCTGGCACCAGCCCCGTAGGAGGAGCTTGGAACGGTCCACGCCCTGCACGAGGAGAGCCCTCTTGAACCGGGTGTAGCACGCGCAGACAGTGATCCACGCGATGAGGCTGCTCAGGGCTGTGAACGTCAAGCCCGCCCGAGCAGTAGGGGATTGAGACTCACCGGACAGGTTGGAGAGCCAAGTGAACGCCAGCGCCGAACCGCTCGAGACAGAGAGAAAGGCCAAGAGTCCAAAGCAGAATGACACTACGATTCCCCAATACGGTAGACCCAGCTGGCTCGTCTGGAGAAAGCACTTGGGCATAGAGTCTACCACTCAGCGAGCGTCCAAGGCCCTTGGGAGGGACTCACTCTGCCTAGCCATGGCGAGCAGGATGCGGGACACCGCGTAGACGTTCTCGTTGCACGCCGAGAGGGCCGACGTCATCACCTGAGCCTGATCAGCGGTGTCCCACCACATGGTCGAGTACTCACAACCGCGTTGATGACGCTCGGGAGCACCTTCACGCCGACCTGCTGGCAGATAACGACGAACGGCGACGACGCGGCGGTCGAGCCTCCCATTGCCACGGCGCTCAACAGATCGGAGGAGTGCTGGCTGATGTTGAGGCCAATCATGAGCACGGTGAGGAGATAGAGCCCGACTGCCCGAGTTAGAGCACAAATCCGAGAGACGCTTAGGCGACCCACCGATGCGATAAAAGACCGTCCGCACTGCCATGCGCATGGTCCTCCTCGGGTTGTGCGCCTCCCCGGCAATCACCGCGATGCTTTCGATGCCGCCAAAGGCGAAAGCGGCCTGGGTGAGCACCTTCCAAAAGCCGAGGAACCGAGCGAGGGAGACGGGAGAAAGGTTTTCAAATGTGTCGTTGAACGGCTCTTCGCGCCAGTACCGGCCGCCAGTGTACACGTGGTTGATCCCGCCGACGTCGGCGATGAGACCAAACAGGATGAGCGCGAGGAGCATGAGAACCTTGACGCCGGCAAGAACGAACTCCACCTCGCCGTAGCTGCGCTGTCAGCGACGTCTCTGTGCCGGAAAGCGGCTCCGTACAACTTGATCCCGACTAAATTGATGCCGATGCTGACCAGCAGGAAGACAGCGATGTACACCGGGACATGGCTGGTCACGGGGTCCCAGTAGCCAATCATGACGGCGATAGCACTGATCTCGGCCGGGATGGCGAGCCCGTACTGGAGGATCGAGTTGATGCCCATGGCGAACCCGACCTCAGGCGAGATGTACTTATTGCCCATCTCGATGAAGCCGCCAATGTTGGGAGAGTACACGGTCCTAACGCTTCAGCGACGGCCCTGGATAACGAGGAGGAAACGCTCACATTTCACCGAGGCAGTACATCATCATGCCGACGAAGCTGCCGACGATGGCGTACCCGAGGAAGAAGCCAACCGGTCCACCATTCTGCGCCGGGGTTAGCGAGTAGACCCTTTTGGGATGGGTCACAACGCACTACGAGTGAGGCACCAGAGCCAAGGAACAGTCCGGTCCCGATCGTCCCGGCAACTGCAATCATTGACACATGGCGCGGTTTCTAACCATCAGCGTCCCGCGCCTCCACGACTACTCACGAGGTCTCGCCGGGTACCAAACTCGCCTCGGTGCGTAGTCTCGCTTTCAAAGCGCACAGCGGGATCGGTAAAGTCCCGAGCATTACTTGTCGGCGCCGCGAGCGCCTCCTGCACCAGGTCGGCCTTCTTTTCCTCATACACCTCGCCCACCGTCGTTGGGAGGACCGGTTCGATCGTCAAGGGGACATCCTATTAGCGGGTAGGTATCTGAGGTCACTTTGGTGAACTGTCGCGGCTCGACCGGATTGCGAAGGTGGCGATGGGCAAGCGGCTTCCACAGCAGCGGCAGCCCTTAATATAACTTGCACACACGCACACACGCCCCGGCCTCGCCTCCACTCTCGGGCTCATGAAAAATTCTCTTCCAAGCATAACCCTCGTCAGTCGGCGTCCGGACATAATTTCGAGATAAGGGTTCGACAGAACGTAGGGTGGGGGAGCCATCATGATAACGCCCTCTCGCATGCTCCGCTGTTATTAGTAGCCGCGCTGGGTGGGGGAAGCCCACAGTGCGGCACTTTGTCCACCCACAACTCCGCCCATTGCCGCCGTGAATGTGGAATCTCCGCTCATGGCCGGCATCGCTACGACGTTTCAGGGTATACGTCTGAGCGGCTCGGTGCCGAAATCTTGAGCGCTCCAAAAACACAACGAGCGCTCAACCAACTATATTTGAAAATGGTTGAGCGACCTTGAGCGACTCCGTCAGGTCCCGCCGTGAAAGAGTTGAGCGCCGCGGACGCTGTTGAGCGTCCGGGGCACTCTTGGTTTCGCTCAATTCGGCGCCCCTCGAAGCTGACCTTTCGACCTGATAAAACATGTCCCTCCGGCGACAAAGTATGCACCCGTTCTTCTCTCCACAAGTTCAACAACAGAATGACCGTACCAGTGACCGCTTCCTCATCGGCGACACCTACCTTCACCCCGATAGACCTGCTCCGCCTCCCGAACAAGAATGAACTCTGCGCTGCGTTTGTCGGCAAGAGCCTCTCCACCGTCCGCACACCGGCAATAGTAGTGGACCGCACGTGCTTCAAGACCAACTGTGAGACCATGAATGCGGCTTGCGTCGAGCAGGGGATCAGCTTCCGAACGCACGTGAAGACCCACAAGACCGTCGAGGGAGTAAGGATGCAGCTGGAAGCTGGCACGGGGTGCCATGCTGTGGTGTGCTCGACGATGATGGAGTGCTGGCAGATCGTGAGGGAGGGGTTGGTCAGGGAGGGGCTGGTCAAGGACGTGAGTTACGACCTCAACTCAACTGTCGACCTTCTCTGATCATCTTAGATGCTCTACGGACTGCCCTGCGGCATCGACAAGCTCCAAGACCTGTCGCTCCTGGCAGAAGAGATGGCTAGATACGGCGCCGTACTGAGGCTCATGATAGATAACCCTGGGCAGATCATGGCTTTGGCCAGGAATCGCCTGAGCACCGGCCCATGGTCCATCTTCATCAAGGTCGACGGTGGTGGCAGGTACGTCGAGGCTTTTCGCGGGCTTTCGGGCGTTGCCAATGCTAACACCTACACAGGCGCGCCGGCTTGCCGCCCAAGAGCGCTGATATGAGGGAGCTGATTTCCGTCGCACTCGCCTCTGACGATGTGGAGATCTTTGGATTCTACTCACACTTCGGACGTGAGTTCACTGACTGTCGTTTGGGAGCTTCGCTGATCGCCCCCGAAGAATCCTATTCATCTTCATGTCCCGACGAAGCAGCGCTTTTCCTCGAGGGAGAAGTGAGCTGCGTCGCCTACGCCGCAAAAGTGGCGATCGAGCTCGGAGCGGCACCAACACGCCCTTATGTGTTGAGCGTCGGGGCTACACCGACCGCCCACGCTGTTGACTCCCTGCACGCCGTCAACTTGCCCGGGGTAATCGAATTGTGAGTCTGGTCTAGCTTCGAGGCTGAGGGTCAGACACGCGGGCAACTATTGCTGCCTCGACCTGCAGCAGATCGCCACAAAGATGGTGACCCTTGAGCGGGTAGCCACTTCCGTCCTCACGCACGTTATCTCCCTCTACCCGCATCGTCAGGAGGCAATGTGTGACGCCGCAGCTATTGCTATGGCACGAGACGCGGGGCCTATACCTGGTTTCGGGAGGGTCGTGTATCCCACGAACGCAGTCGGTTGGGGACTCGGCAGGATGAGCCAAGAGCATGGCACCCTGGTTCAAGCAGAGGGAGAAACGGGACGATGCGCGAGAGATCTTGAGCTGGGAGAGATGCTGCGGATAGTCGGTCAGCATGCTTGGTGAGTGTCTCAGCTCCGATGAATGGATCCAGCTCATATGATCAGCGTCACGCTTGCTGCGCATCCTTGGTTCTACTGCGTCGACGATGGAGGTGATATCATCACAGATGTCTGGGTGCCATGGAAGGGATGGTGATTGAGTACATGTGTTATGTTTGTACTCGTTGTGTTGGCCAAGTTAGTGGCATTGCTCTGCTCTGTCAGCCTGGTTCGCATCATCTCTGACTAGCACGCACAATGAATCTAAATCAGACGGGTCGATGAACGCGTTCAAGAACTCTTCAAGCGATCGGTCGTCTGCAAGGTCGACAAAGGAGTTTTGAAGTCTGCAGGCATCAGCGCTTCTTGACTGGCCGTGAACTTATCCTCGACACGTTTTCAACGTACGGAAGGAGCGCAACCTGGAACTCGGGCGCTTGTCTGGCCAGCAGAGGAATGAAATACCTAGCACGAGACAGAGTGAGTTCCGCAACGTCCCACTGCATATCGTTCAGGTAACCGGTTATGGTCGAAATGAGCCTGGCGTCAGCATAGCATTGTTAGTTGAGACATACCTTCTGAGCGCAAACATCGCCGCCTGCCAGATCGCCTCATTCGACTGATCGGTGCGATCGGAGCCCATGACAAGTCCTAATGACAGTCAGAGCCGACCGTATCAACCGTATCGATTGAAAGACAAAACAAGTCACGAATGAGCAGAGTCAGGCAGAACGATAAGATGAACGGCGAGTCTGTTAATATCAGCGTTGTCTCCCGACTATCGATCGGTTATCGACATACGGGACGACCAATATCCACGCAGATCATCATGACCCAGTCCGCACACAAAGTCCACAATATCCTCGCACGCCTTCAAACAAGCCTTTTGACACGCAATCTGAACGGCAGGATCGTCGGTCCCTGCATGGTTCCACGTCTCCCGTACGACCATCAGGACCGAGCCGAGGTAGATGAGGTTCAGCGAACGAACTCCAGGAGGTGGTCCATCGCTCCCAGCGTCGCAGGTAGTGAACAGCCCCCTGGCATCGACGCCGGTTTTCCACTCGTCAAAGAAGAAACCGATAGCAGCCAGCCGCTCGAGGGATCTTCCTCGTGGGCGCGACACCCGCATGGGCGGACGGATGTCTCTACGCGTTGTAGACCGTTCAAGATCGTTACCAGCTCGCAGAGGGAGATGAACGCGTCCAGCGAGGCGGACATAGTGGGTCGCCTGGCCGGGAGCGGGACTGAGTTTACCATCGGCAGCGTTCGAGCTCGACCGAAAGTCAGAGACGATCTGCAGATCTTCAACATTTTTCACCTGTGTGCAGACTTACAATGTGTCGTATACGAGAAGCCCCCACCACAGTCGCGTCCTTAAATCCCGCTCCCAAGCGGGGATAGACCATTGCGAGCAGTCCTCATTCAAACCGAGCAGCCTCGCAATGCTCACCGCCAACCCGAGGACGACGAAATTGCCGCTTGGGTTGATTGCCTCGCGCCCGTCCAAGTCTAGGAGGTAAAGCTGCATTGTCCACAGTCTCCCCCGGGGACTCTGTTGCCGGAGGTGGTTCACGGTGATCAGGTAAGCCTCGCGGTGTAGATGCCGAAGGGAGGAAGTATAGATCAGCCCAGCGGTCAAGCAGAAGCAACGAAGTGCCAAGGGTATTGGGGTTGCGCGCCGGTGCTGGGCTTCGGACCAGAGGGGTAGACCGTGGCCCTCGACCTGGAAGAATCTGAACCGTCAACAATCTGAGCCCTCGACAGCAAATGCCTCACTTCTGCAAGATGCTGTCAGCCAGATGAGGCCCCACCAGTCTCTCCAACTTCACCCAGGCGGCGCTTTCATCAAGTATCTCCGGTCCGTAGGGATGACTCTTATGAAACACGAACGACACGCTCGGCGAGACGCGATGTATCCTCAGCCCCGGGAACGCCGTCGCCCGATTTTGCCTCATGGGAGAGTTGGACTGGTCCTCGTCCTCACCGGCCATGACGTTTAGCACCAGTGCATCCCGCTCCGACGCGGTGCCTAAGAGGTACAGGTCCTCGTCATCGGCTGCTTCATGGTCGAGCGCAGGGGCGTCAAGGGTGTCGGGTGGGCTGGCGACGGGGTTCGCTCGTCGAGATGGGGCAGAGTGCCGCGCCCGCCACACGTCGTTCACCATGTCGAGGGTGCGCCTCGAGGTGGAAAGAGCCATATCCCCTGTTCCGAGCTGTGTAGAGGGAGGGAACGATTGGATCGGAGAGAAGTTAATCCCTTGAGCCGGCACGTTCCCTCCGCATCCCATGGCAAAGAAGTCGACGTTCTGGCTCGGCCCTCTCTGTGACTGGAATGGGCTCGTATACGCCTCCATCGGGACACTCCTTTCAGGCCGAGCGACGTTGCCTGACTGTACGGGGCTCGTAAACGTCTGTGTCCTCATGGTGGTCTGCGAGCCCATCGCGGCAGTCGGGTCAAGCGGGTTCTCCGCCGTCCTTCTTCGCCTCTCCTTGAGAAACGTACACGCCTTCCCCGTCTGCACGCAAAGCACGCACGGATTGCCTGCGCGCGGGATCACGCACCCTTTTCGCCTCGAGCGGCAGTTGTCGCATGGTCTGCGGAGCAGGATGTGGTGAGTGCCGGCTCCCCACGGCTCCTCGAGCCAGGTGTAGTCACAGTACTGACTTACCGGAGTTTGCGTGCCCGGAAACCGCGTGCGGAGTGGAGTACCTCCCGGGCGTCTCGCGGCGCAGTGTGAGCGGCGGAGGACGGGGCCGACATGTTTGAGCTCATCGCGTTGAGCGGCGAAAGGGCAGAAAAAAACTGTGGGACCGGGATTCGATACTCCGACGCCGAAGCCTGAACGCCGGCGCTCAACCGCGCTCAACAGGAGAGTTACGTAACAACCTTGTGGTTTTTTTTTTTTTTTTTGGGCTGCTTCCTGCCCTTTTTAAAGCGCCGCTGTAGAGAGAGTTCTCATGTTCGAGATTTGCCCAAGATGCCCAACACGATGAAACACGTCACCGATGTCCCCGACAGTGAGTCGAAAGCCCAGCGAGCTCACACTGTTCAAGGCAGCGCTAATATCCCAAAGTGAAGGCAGTGCCCAACATCCTCTCGCCCGCAGTGCGGCTGGGTGACACGCTTTACCTCTCTGGCCAGACCCCAATTGACGCGAGCGGGAAGGTGGTCGACGGGGACATTGAGGAGCTTACTGAGTAAGTGGAGTATTTTACCTAGGCAGAGTGAGACTAATGGTACTGCCAGGCAATGCATCCGAAACCTCGAAAAGGTGCTGAAACATAGCGGCGCTACACTGCAGGACGTCGTCAAAGTCAACAGTGAGCCGGTTTGAGGGATCTCAGGACTATTGCTGACAGATCGCCCCTAGTCTTCCTCAAGAGCATGGACGACTTTGGGAGGATGAACGCTGCCTACGAGAAGCTCATGCCCATGCCCAAGCCGGCGCGGTCGTGCATCCAGGTCGCGAAGAACCCCAACGACGTCAGGATAGAGATCGAGTGCATCGCTCGGTGTCCATAGTGCATTACAATTTTCGCAACGTATCTCTAATGTCTGCCGCGTTCCTTCGCACGCCTACGTCTTCACCATCACGGAATCCGCTTTCATGAGAATAGAACGCACAAGAGTCACTTAAGCTACACTAAAAAGAACACCACTGAACAGTCGAGAAGTATCGCACAATTCGTCATTGAATCTCGGAAAAGTCGCAATGTCCAAGAGCTCATACCTTTCAGCTAAGCGGCGAACATTGCGTGCGGTGGGCACGCCGGGGATCCGGTCTCCATGAGGCCGACGCGCGATGGCCAGTCTCTTACCCTTGGCGGAGATAGAGGACGGCCCAATCACACAGCGCCCACCACACACCGCGACACAACCCAACACGAGCCCCCCTTCTCTCTCCTCTGCGCGCCTAACCTCCCTCCTCCCCCTCTCCGCGTCCTTTGGCTCTTGCCCGACCCTCTCGTACCCCTTTCTCGGCTTCTGGCTTGCTCCTCTTCCGTCCAGGCCGGACCCGATTCACCACTCATCCGGCCAGCTACCCAACCAACTTTCACAACAAACCGCTCCGCAATCCTCCCCCCTCTCCCTCTTTCTTCCTTATCCGCGACTGCATACCCCACCCCCTCCTCTCACCTCCTTATAACAACTCTTCCCGCCCCCCGTCGAGCTTTTCTTGTACTTTTCCCTCATCTCGACGAGCACAATTACGCCAAAAGGGGGTCTTGATCGCCACCACACACCAACACCCATGCTTTCATTCTTTGGCACCTCCTTATCTGCCGGCTTCCCACAGACTTGACAGCCCATCATGGTCAACGTCACGTACACGCCGACCTCGTCTGACCTCCTCTACAACCAGGAGGATGGCACCGAGGTCATTTGAAACCTCGGCGACATGGCGTGGAGTGAGTTACACCATCCCTTGGTCTCCAAGCATCACCGCGATCCGCGAGCCGACTGGTGGCCGTGATCTAATAAGGTGGATGGGCTGGACCCCGCTTACCTCGCCTCCCAGTCATCGCCGCGACCGCTCTCGTGTGGATCATGGTCCCCGGTGTCGGTCTCTTCTACTCTGGTCTCCTCCGCCGCAGGAATGCCCTCTCGATGATCTGCCTCGGTATCGCCGGTGTTGGTGTCGGCTCGTTCCAATGGCTCTTCTGGGGTTACTCGCTCGCCTTCTCTGACACCGGATCAGCGTGAGTGGCTCCGGACTCCCGGACGAATTGCGCTCAGCAATCGGACTGACCGCGAGCCTCAGATTTATTGGTAACCTCGACTACTTTTGCTTGAAGGGTGTTCTCGCCCAGCCGTCGATCGGCTCGACCCGCATCCCCGCTCTCCTCTTCTGCATCTACAAGTGCATGTTCTGCGTGAGTCCAAACCCCCCACCCACAGTGACCCTGGCGTTCTCCTTAAGTTTGATCAACAAAGCGAAAAGAAAAGTGAACACGCTGATCCCAGTCAGTCAAGCAAATAACTGTGTACATGCTAGGTACCTACCGCTGCGGCAAGAGAGGTGTGGAGTTATGCAACAGCGTCTGTAGCCGTCTACGGACGAACATCGGGGCGGAATCGGAACCTGTAAGTGATATCCGGGAGGCAGTTGCATGGGCAAGAAGCGCTAACCAACCAGTTTATGTACTATGCACAGAGTACAGCTCTTTCCCGTGCGGTGCACGGTGTCCCAATCCCCGTGCGGTGCACTATGTCCCAATCCCCGTGCGGTGCACGGTGTGCCAATCCCCGTGCGGTGCACGGTGTGCCAATCCCCGTGCGCCTTCTAACACATTTGCCACTGTCTGCTTTGGTACTACGTGAGTTCAAGCTGTGCAAAGCCAACGTAATCGAAACTGAAGATTTCGCAGATGTGGCGAGACAACAGGAAACGAGACAGACTTCACGGAGAAGCAGACAAGGTCCAGGCTGCAGACAACGGTATGAAAGGCATGACCGAGAAGGAAAACATCCATTTCCGGTCAGTTACAGCTTGTTCCTCTGGGTAGAGCAGCTTGAGCTGATACTCATCCCCAGATACGTGTTGTAAAGACATCGACCGATCACCAATGTCTGGCTATCATCAGACGACCTCGAGCGGAATGACCCCTCTGAAGAATGAGCCATGAAATTGCACGATAGAATTTGATCGTCGGGTTGATATTGGAAAACAGAAACAAGATTTATGTATACGGGGATTACAGACATACCCAAGGAATGTGGAATGAGTTGTGGATCGGCTCTGCGCTCGAAGACAGCGGATCTTGACGACTTCGCATTTCTTGACGGCATACGTGGCTACGTGCTACAGATTCAACTAGGACTTATTCTCAAACTTACTCTCTGCATTCTTTGTGAATCGCCTCTGCTTTAGGTCCATCAATCCGGTTTTGCGTCCAAGTGCGATTTCCGCCTCCCTTGTGCCTGGTTCTGGGATATCTCCCTTCTTGCTGGCCTCCACCGGATTTCGGCCTCATCATGCGCAATGGCAAAAATCAAGTCGCGAGGATTATTCACGCCGATGATCATGGCGAGAGTGCCTCTGCACATGAGCGGTCAGATATCCTCTTTGGAGTACAACCGGGACGCCTACACTCACCCCAAGTTATGCCCACAGAGCACGATCCTGCGGGTCTTTACGAAGAGCTCAACGAGACCAAGGGTTAGCTTTGAAGCGCGGGCATGAAAGCCCCGTGAATGGCCCAACCATTTGCGCCGTCGAGCTCCACCCGGACCCCGGCTCCACCGTAGAGTCCTAAGGGGGTTAGGGGGTTACACGCTCGTTCTGGGGTGGGGGGGGAGTGCCGGGGTGATTTTCATGCATGCATCCAAACCCATCTCCCGATGCTGCCGGACCAGGGCTACCAGAGTCTATGTTCAGAAGTGTCCTAAGCGCAATGTGGAAAGAGTTATGGCCGATGAGGAGACATACCGGTGACCGACCCTCAAGCCCCGGGAGCAATTCTCAAGATCCCTCCCGACCAACCCACCGGTCCATGCATGCACCACCCCGGACCATGGCTGGTAGAGGTCTGCCGTCCAAGCCACGATCTGTGGTCGCCGTCAGCATAGATGTGATGTGGAAAGAATGAGACGGGATGAGGAGACGGGATGAGGAGACTTACCGGTGATGCCGCCCCACGGACCAGCTAGACGCTTCCGATCGTCTCCCTCCCAATCAAGATGGGCGGACGAGGGATTCTGTCCTACAAGACGGTCGCACCTCACGCCTACGCTGCAGCCTCAGAGGCAGCCGATGCTACTCTAGCCCCCATCCTCACCCCCGAGACACTTCCGGACAGCACCCAACTCATCACCCAACACCAACGCTGCCAGGAGATCTTCGCCGGGAACAAGGAGGCGCTACTAGGCTCGCTGACCCCTGAGCAGGCCAAGGCGGTTGTCGAGGCGTCATCCAAACTGGGTAGGATCTGGCTGACCACGATACCATTCCAGCCCTCTCTCCGCCTCACAGACTTTGAGGTCGCGGCAGCCCTCCAGCTACGTACCCTAGCGGGCGAGCGAGAGGCGCACTGTACCAACTGCGGGGAAACAAACTTCTTCGGTCACCCCGAGGTCTGCCTCCAGAGGAGATTCAGGAGGGTAGCCCGACATGAAGGAGCCAAGCACATCATGGGACAGGCCCTTGCCTCGACCCCTGGTACCCGAGTCCGACTTGAACCCCTCGGCCACCAGACCAGCAGACGCAATGACATCCAGGTATTCTCTCTGCTCGGGTCTCAGGCCACGGGGCTAGCCAATGCCGAGTACGATCTCACAGTCGTCTCCCTGGCAAACAAGATGCCCGTGCCACAAAGCTCCCGAATCTGGACACCGACCCATCCCGGCTGGTCAGCAAGTACCTCGACTCTGTTGCTGACCACAAGGTCCGGCACCGCCCACACAGCAACCTCCCCTTCCACCCCATCGTCTTCTCCCTGGGTGGCATGATGATCGGCAGCACCACCAAGGTCTTTGCCTCCTGGAAACGGGTAATGACGCGCGGGACATACAACCTGATGCTCAAACGGTTGAGCCTTTGCCTTTTGCAGGCGAGGGTTCGCAGCTTTGAGCTATAAGGCTTTCATACCACCGTAGAACTCCGTAGACCAGACAGACACGCTATGCACCCCCTAACCCCGTGAGGCGGCGCATTTATGCGGCGCACCTAACAACCTGCAGAGGTATAATAGAGCAGCTCGAGCAGGTCGAGATCGATGTATTCCCCACTGCGTTCGTAACATCTCCGTGTACTGTGTTGACTGCTCAGACGTCCGCACCCTCCCAGAAGTTGGTGCCATGCGTTGTCTCGCCGACGATCTTGTTCCGGATGACCCAGTCACCGAAGTGCTCCCCGTCCTCACGCTCGGTGGCCCAACGCTTGATGAGCGGGCGGAGAAGTTCAAGGATTTCGGGCTCCGTGACCTGCGACTTCCAGGGCTTGGACAATCGGTCACCCTTGTGAGAACCTCCGAGCATCATCTGTGTGATCGTTAGGCGGGTTTTGCCACGCTGTCAAACCGGCGTTACTCACCATGTAGCTTCCCGGTGCCTTGCCAACGAAAGCGATCTCGGCGTTCCACGGGCGGGCGCAACTGCCAGCGCGTCACACACACTCCCATCGCAAAGGGGGTGGACTCACCCGTTGGGGCACCCAGTCATCCTCATGACCAAGGCGTCCTTCGCCAGGCCGTTCTCCTCCATGATCGCCTCGACCTTGTCGACAAGCAGAGGAAAGTATCTGAGCCCTCAGCGAGAGGCATACTTGCAACCTCGAAGGTACTCACCGCTCAGCCTCGGCCATGGCCAGACCACAGGTGGGCAGGGCGACACACGAGCTCGACGACAACCGCAGACTAGAGTGGTTGATGTTGTCGAGACCCCATTTAGCGAGCAATCGCTTGATCTCCGGCAGATCCTCCGAAGCCACACCCGACAGGATGCAGTGCTGGTTGGCCGTGAGCCGGAAGTCGCCCTTGTGGACCTTGGCGATCTCGCAGAGACCAGTCTTGAACTGGTGACGGCTGTTGTCCTCGACTCGGCCGTTCTCGATGAACATGGTGAAGTGCCACTTGCCGTCGCGGCCCTGGACCCAGCCGTAGGTGTCGAGGTTGGACTCGAAGGTGAAGCGTCGGGCTGGCTCGAAGGGCTTGCCCATGCGTCGCTCGACCTCCGCCTTGAAATTCTCGACGCCCATGCGGTCGACGGTGTATTTCAGGCGCTGAGAGAGTCAGACGTGTCCTACCATGCGTCACCCCATACTCACGGCGTTCTTCCGGTCCTGTCGGTTCCCGTTGTCCCTCTGGGTCAACATGACCTTCTCCGCCGCCAGGCGACCGTCCTCGGGTCGGACAAAGCCGAGGACATCACCGAGACGCGGGTAGGTCTTCTTGTTGGAGTGGGTGACACCCATACCACCACCCACGGTGACGTTGTAACCGACGACCTGGTCGTTCTCGACAATGGCGATGAAACCGAGGTCGTTGGTGAAGACGTCGACGGCATTGTCCGGAGGAACGGCCACAGCGATCTTGAACTTTCGCGGGAGGTAGGTCGTGCCGTACAGCGGCTCCAAGTCCTGGACGGCCTCGCCACCAACCTTCTTCTGGTCGAGCCAGATCTCATGGTAGGCCGAGGTGGACGGGAGGAGGTGATCCGAGATCGCCTTCGCAAAGTCATACACAGTATGATGGATGTGAGAGAGGTGGGGATTGACCGAGCACTGCACGTTTCGGTCTAAAACGTTATCGCCATCAACAGAGACGGCACAAAGTACTCACTAACGTCGCCGCAAGCGGCGATGGTGTCAAGCAAGCTCTTGTTGATGTCCTGCATCGCTGGCTTCAGGTTCTTCTTGACGACGCCGTGGAATTGGAACGTTTGCCGGGTGGTGAGCTTGAACGTGCTGTTACCGTGCTCGTCGGCGATCGCGTCCAAGGCGAGCCACTGCTTGGGTGTGCAAACGCCACCAGGCATCCGGACACGGATCATGAACGAGTAGGCGGGCTCCAGACCCTGAGCCTTCAAAGACTCTCGGAGATCTCGGTCATCCTGACAGGTCAGCGCTGACCTATCCTTGTGCTCCACACTGCTCACCTGCATGTAGGTCCCGTGGAACTTGGTCAACTGAGCATCACTCGCGCCAATGGCACCAGTCGACTGGTCGGCCAGACCCTCCAGAATGGTTCCTCGAAGGTAGGCCGAGGCGATCTTGATGTGCTCGTTGGCCACCGTTTCCTCCTGCGCCTCGACGACCTCGACGCTGTCGACACCCAGCGCGCGCCAGAGAGACGCCTGGAAGGGCTTGTAGCCGGTCTCGTATCCGTCCGGATCCGAGTCGTCACCGAGGCCGAGCGGGGCAAGCTCTCTGGCACCGAGGGCGAGGAGCTTCGGGAAGAGGTCTTTGGCCAGCTTATTGTAGTAGATGTAATCCTCCTTGCGAGGCCAGTAGTTAGAGTCGCCCATGCCGAACACGGTGAGCTTGGTCTCGGCGAGCTTCTCCTTGGTTCTCGCGAGGTCGAGCTTCGGCAGGGCCTTGAGGAACTTCCGACCGTTCTGCGGGGCCTCACCCTGGCCAGCTGTCGAGGTGATGACGACGACGTTCTTCTCAGCACCGAGGGACTCTGGGATGGTCTGCGCGATCTCGTCAAGGACGCGGATCGTGGCAGCGACACCCCTCATCTTGGCGCGGGCCACCAGCCGCTTGGCGACCTTCTCGGCGTTACCACCGTCAGACGCGTATAGCACCAGCAGACCGGGGCTGTCCAGCGAGTTCACGAGCGCATCGTACGCCCGGCGAGCTTTCTCCTTGCGGGCGGCTATGATGTCGGTACCGGCAGACGAGTTGATCGACCTGTCGATGGCCGGAGTAGCGAGAGTGAGCTGAGAGAGATGGGTCTGACGGTCGAGGA
The DNA here is from genome assembly GCA_003942215.1 of Saitozyma podzolica. Classification (NCBI taxonomy): domain Eukaryota; kingdom Fungi; phylum Basidiomycota; class Tremellomycetes; order Tremellales; family Trimorphomycetaceae; genus Saitozyma; species Saitozyma podzolica. The sequence goes on along the minus strand of RSCD01000035.1, from coordinate 126,705 downwards.
ACTCGGAGAGGGCCTGCTTGATCCGCGGGCTTTGGAGCGAGAACTTCTTGTGGTCCGGAAGAGACGGGTTCCATCGGAACATGGGCCACCAGCCGCCAGAGACAGCACGCTTAGTCTCGCGCAGGCGCTCAAGTGGGCCGGCCTTCTCGCCGCCGACATCCTCGCCGTCCTCCTTCTCTCCCCAAGGGAGGTAAGCGAGGACGAGACCTGGACCCTCGTACGCCTCCGCCTCGCGCATGGCGTCGATGACACCAGCGTAGTCGGCGTAGACGGCGACCGACGAGACGTAGACGTCGCCCATGTTGAGGGCGTAGAGGGCGAGGTCCTTCTTGCGCTCCTTGGGAGTCTGCTTGGGCGCAAGAGGCGAGAATGGCGAGGGGGCGGTCTCGTAAACCAGGAGGTTGATGTCGAGGCCGGAGGCAAGAGCGTGGTGAAGACCGGATGAGGCGAGGTCGTGAGCCCAGGAGTTGGAGATGACAATCCAGAGGGCACTCTTCTCCCAATGACCCTTGCAACCCAGCTCGAGCAGCTCGGCCTCGTCGCCCGTAGCGCCGGTGAGAGCTGCCTCGATCTTCTTTCCGGCTTCTCCCGATCCGGGCTCGTTCCTCACCAGAAGCCACTGAGCGAGAGCCTCGTGCACTTCTGGTCGAGTGTTGGGAGCCTTGAGAACCTTCTTGGCGAGCTCAACCAAAAGCCCCCTCTCTCGGCGCAGTGCGATCGCCTTGCCGAACGCATAGAGAGGCGAAGTCGATTCGTTGGCCGACAGCTTGGTCGGGTCATTGAGGATGTCGAGGGGGGCAGGGGAGGCGTGCAGGAGGTTGGTATAGGTGGTCTCCGGCGTGGGGACGGTGATCGACGTGGGGAGGACAGTCGGAGCTGCAAGAGCGGCGCCAATCCGAGTGACCAGAGCGGTGGCGGAGATGGCACCGGTAATCTCGGCGGATGAGGCGTTGGCACCGACGAGAATAGATCGGACGGGAGCAGCCAGTCCGTCGAGAGCATCCACAACGGAAGCCCAAGCGGTGCCGTACTTGCCGCTGCCCGCCTCGACAACAATAACCTCGTTGACACTCTCCGCCGCATGTCGCAGCTTGTCCCTCGGCGCAGGAGTGGCAAGGGAGACGTCCAGCACGTTGTCCGCAGAGATGGACGAGGGGAGGTAGTTGATAACCAGACGGGACGACTCGCAGTGGTGGTCAGTGAATGGTCGTTGGGCGCGACGAGTAAGCTTGAGGAGTGACAAGCTGGCAGCGTTATATGCCTTGAGCAGAGCCTGGGCGATCGCCGTGTCTGCGTCGACGCAGTCGCAGTGGCCGTTGAGGTTGGGCGAACCGAGCGCGCTGTCAAGCCAACCCTGGACATCCTTCACTTCCTCGATCGCACCCTCAACCTCGGAGGAGATGTAGTGGTACACCACCGCCTTCTCATCCTGGGCCAGTCGCAGACCCAGGAGAGCATGGTCGTATGCCTCCTGAGCGGTTCTGCTGATCAAAGCCACCGCCTTTTCCGATCGCAGCGTGGCGAGAGCATCGGCGGCAAGAACGTTGATGAGGGTCCCCGCTGGCGGCGTCGGCAGGGTGGAGAGGAAGGCCGCGTTGGTCAAGAGATTGCCGGCCGACGGAAGAGGGAGGTAGGGGTTGAGCTTGGAGGCGGATGAAGGGGCGGAGGAGATGGGGTGAGCGTAACATTTGCCGGGAAGCTTGGACAGGGCGTCAAGGAGAGACATGTTGCTGAGACGTACGTCAGGCTCAACGCTCGTGCTCATTGGGAGGAGAACCAACCTTGCAATCTCTCGAGGCAATGGTGCTTGCGTTGTCGGCCTGAAGAACTTTGAAGAGGGTCAAGGCGAGAGCTGCCTCAAGCGTTGGTCCCTTGGAAAGCAGACCCGCCGGACTGGAAGTGGATGATCTTAGCCGCGGGTAGGGCTGTGTGTGATGAAGGACAAAGAGAACGAGGTGAGACAGCGACGACCTAGTTATAGCGGCGGTTGGAGGGAATGAGAACAATCAGCACGCCATACACCATCAGCAGCCACATTCCGAACGGAACCAGAAAGACATGACGGGTCAACCTGCTTGCAACATTTCATCCGCGGCAAGAGCCGGCCCAAAGACCCACCGCCACACTCGTACTCCACCTTTGTAGTCTCAAACACTCCAGAATTAGAGTGATGCACGTGTGAATTTGAAGCATCTATGTACGCCCGGTAACGTCCGCTCTGCCTCAATGCCGAGTTCGTCCAGAGCCCGCACAGCTTTCCAGGACTCTTAGACTGCACTCCAATAAGTGTCGGTTCGCGGCATTGGGTCTGAGTAGCTCCCTTCCGTATTCTCAGCCGTCGGGTGGACCCGCCCCTTTGCGTCCCGGCACGCGGGCGGAGTCGGACTATGGGATCTGAACAGAGCTGTGCCTAACTCAGGGTCCACCACAAACCCGACGGCATGATTGGGTAAGCCAGCTAAACTCTCCGATATCAGTTTAGCCGCGCAAAGATCAGCAAATAGCTAGCATCGTGATTGGCCGGCGCATTCCGGTGCCGCCGTTCCTAGAACAGGACGGGTCGGGGTCCAACCGGCCCCCTATTGCGACGACCGGCGGCAGACGAGAATGGGCAACGCCTGTATGCCGAATGGAGGGTCCGCATCGCCAGGGAGCCAAAAGCAGGAAGCGAGAGGATACAAGGACAAACAGTAGAGGTCAACCACACTCCCCGGAGGCACGCGAGCCACACAATGCTGGTATGAGTATAAATATCGTAATGGCTATCGCCGTAGGTGCCGCAACGGCGACCCCTCCCCCCACTCGAGACCGATGCAGGGCTACGCGTACGACTGGCCAGACTGCGACAAGACGTACAAGAAGGCGGCCGACCTGGAGCGACACGAGCGCACCCGTGAGCACGACGACCACAATCCCGCCCGGAGTCCCGGCTTGACCCACCTCTTGCATCTCGGATGCGACTGACGCCCCGCAGACACCGGCGAGCTCAAGTACGGCTGCAGAGTGTGCGGCAAGCGCTATGCCAACCAAGGGGCTGTCGAGGGAGACTATGGCGCTCTCGCTCACAAACGACTGAGTTCTGGGAGGTCATGTGCGTCGATCCCAACCAACACTGGAGGGACAATGCCTCTGAGGGACAAAAGCATTCCATGACATGCCACACGTAATGGCTTTTTCAACGCCGCGCTATGTACCGAGACAGGTGGTACCTTCAGGGATTACGTCGATTCGGGTGATGCGCTCCTGTACCGGGGTGGGACACAGAGTCTACGTTGACCTCAGGAGCCCCATGATTTGGGCCCGGCGCCGCACTTAACTCCGCAACTTTTCTCAACTTTATACCGACGGCCGCGAGAAGGAAGAGAGCGGTCTCCTTGGAAGCCCAGGGTCACTCACTTCACATGAGACCAGGGCCCGCAAAATCTGGTTTGACCACCGGTCGCGCACATCTTTTGGAGCGAGGGTCCCTCAGACATACTGCAGCGGCTAGGCCACCCAAGCCAATTGACATGACGGCTGGACGACTTAAGCTTGAGGTCCAGCCATGGGCTCCAGACCGAGTTCGTTTGACCTTGAACGAGGCAGAGGGAGGCACATCAGGACTGGCAACGCAGCGTCTCCCGGAGGTTTTTGTTTCGAAGCGGACAAAGGATAGGCCGGGGCTGACCGCAGACCCCAGATTGAATGACCGAGTCCTTGTCCAAATCCCAATACCCTTCCTGCAACAACCATATCCGCTGTGTGCAACGGTTACCCCCTCCATCACTGGGGAACTGTCTCGGTCATGCCTGCCAACGTCTGTCAGCGGGCTAGACCGGAGGCTGCACTTAATGAGGCGTCTTGTGATAAGGCCGTGGCGAGACTGGCAGCGTGCATGAGACATATACGGACACTTCGAGAGAACAATAGACTGCGGAGACGATATATGGAGACGGATGAGTAGTCAGCAGGTTGCATGGGGCGTATGGGCGTAGTCTTCGCGGCAGATGACCCAGAGTTGTGGAGACACTGCCAAGAGTCGAAGAGGGCGTGCTGGTAAGGAAGACCGCGCGGCCAATAACACGACATTAGCACGCCTAAAGCACGATCCGATCGGAATTATGGACTCTAGACCCGGTACGACCGGAATCCATCATCTTAACCACAAACCGCAGAAATGACATCACGATCACGGGTTTCGTCCCCGTGGCGCCTCGCCAGTGAAGATATGAAAATCGGCATCATCTTGCTGGTCTTCCAACCCCAGGGCAGGGGACAGGACTGGCGGCCACCGCCGTCGGAGGACAATCCTATACCGGGACAACCGCCAAACTCGTCCAAAGATACCTCCGCTGGATTGCCGGCCAGAAGAGGGCACAAGCTCTCCTGGAAAACCATCCCATCCGACCTATGGTGCTCTCGTTGGGTGACATGTTGCAGAAGGACTTTAAGGGGGCGCTGAAGACGTGGTAAACTGTCAGCCGGCTCGAGCTGAAGCCATGGTGGCGCTCTTACGGCATGATCGATGAGGACCGTGCAGTGGCGGTTTCATGGACAATAGAGTGAAGGTTACCTAGTCAGCTATTGTTCTCTGGTTAGTAGAGAACATAAGAGTAGCTCGAGCAGTAGTCGAGATCGATGCATTCCCCGCCCGTCCAGGTTAACAGATTAACAGTCGGACTGCCTACCGCTGCGTTAGCGAGGCATTCGAGAGATACCCGTACGCACGTTGCCACCTCTGTCTCCTTCACCATAGACACCCCCTCTCAACATGTCGACTACTTCCGTTACTACCACCAACATCCCTAAACTCACACACGATCCCTCGACCTATGCGGGTTGGCGGACGGCGATCGAGGTAGCCCTACAGCTGGCCGATTCATGGAATGCGGTGCTGGGGCTCGATGCCGAACCGAACCGGGCGAGGTGGATCAACCGAGCGCCAGGGGCGACGGGGACGGTGCTAGCAAGGAATGCTCGAGCGGGTTCGGCCATGCCAGAGGCGTCCGAGACAACTTCGGGGAATGTCATGACGGCCGACGAGAGGAAGGAATGGGAGAAGTGGCAGACGAGGGAGAGTAAGGCGCAGGGAATGTTGAAGGCATCGGTCTCGTTGGCAATCAAGCTCGATCTGGACGACTTGAAGTCAGCTGGAGACATGTGGACGCACTGCGAACACCTACACGCCCTCAACATTGTTGAGAACCAACGAGAGGTTCGAAGGAAACTCTACTCACTGGATCTCCAAGATGACGCGACGTCTGAGGAGATGGCAGCCCACGTGGAGTTGTTCTCGAGGTTGATCATGGAGGCGAAGCTGGTAGGGATCGGACACACGTCGCATGAGCGAGCTGCAATGTTTGTTGGAACGATCCTTGGACCAGCCTTTCGCCCTGTCATTGCCGAGATCAACGCCGTAGAGGAAGCCAAGCGCGACTGGCCGTTGGTACTCTCGAAGTACAACGCTGAGTCGGCTCGCCGAAAGGCTCGCCCTCTTGCTCGATCGACCGCACCGCGGAGTGGTGCCGTCCTGGCCACAGTTGGCCAGCCGAGGATCAGCAGAGAGGCCGCGGAGCAAGGGCGAAAGGATCGTCGACCTGACATGTCCAAGGTCGAATGTTACGAGTGCCACAAGACAGGGCACTATGCGAGGGATTGCTGGTCGAACACGAAAGGCGGCAGCAATCAACCTAGAAACGGTCAAGTCAGCAAGAACCACCACCGTGGACAACGAGGAGCCCAGCGAGGAAGGAACACACACACCAGGAATGACGACTCGAAGGAGGAGGGACGCATCTCCCTCTCGAAGGCTCTATTCGACGAGCACGAGTCGTGGGTTGGACTGACAGTTGGCAGCGAACCCATGCAGTCATGGGCTGACATGGAAGACGATGGGAAGGAGTTGGAACCCATCAAATGGCCAGATGAGGGAGCGATCGAGGCAAATCCTTGGGCAGACATGGCAATGTTCACCCAGGACTCGATCCTACTCGCCGGTGAGCCAGTACAACCAACATGGGTGGTCGACAGTGGAGCGACGCACCATATCACAGCCTGCCGCGAGTTGCTTCGAGATGCCCGCAAGCTTGAGGAGCCAAAGGTGTTCGGCTTGGCGGACAGGACAGCGTCCATGAGGGCCAGCGAGGTTGGAGAAGTCCATGTACGACTTGGATCTGGTCGAAGGATAACCTTGAAGGATGTGTACTACGTGCCTGCATCAAGAGTTAGCCTGTTATCCCTCTCAAGTCTACTCAAGCATGGCTGGACCGTCGACATGCGTGACGGGGGAGGAACGATCAAGCGTGGCGAGGAACGACTCACCTTGCAAAAGGACGGACCCTTGTGGACAACGGTGGTTGGAACTGTCGAACCACTCATACTCGCCGCAGGAACCGGCCGCCTAGGGAAGAGTGTCCTAGAGGAAGAGCATCAGCGACTTGGCCATGTCGGCAGGGAGAAGCTGTTGGATCTGGCAAAGGCAGGAAATCTGAAGGGAACATACGAGGACTTACGGAATGACCCCTTCCGAACGGACCAATGCGAGGTCTGTCTTCGAGCCAAGATCGAGAGGTACCCCAAGACAGGGGAAGCGCCCATCCTGCGAGGTGGCGAGGAAGGGATAGCACTTGATGTCGACCTAGCCGGACCGCTGGATCTATCGGTCGACGGACACCGTTACCTATTCGTGGGTATCGAGAGATCAAGTGGGATTTTATTTGCCACGCCGATCGAGACCAAGGCAGACGCGTTGAAGGCATTGAAGGGTGCTGTGGCCAAACTGGAGAGACAGCTTGGTGAACGGCTGAGAGTCATTCGATCCGACGGCGGAACAGAGTTCGGCGGCGGCGAAGCAATCGATGGTTCAAGACTACTGGGATTCAGCACTATACTTCGCCAAGATACACGCCGGAACTCAACGGTGCGGCAGAAAGGACAGTACGCACAGTGAAAGAAATGACGGCAACTCTCCTACTCGACTCCAGCCTGCCCAACGGATACTGGTCGCATGCAGCGAGGTACGCGGCGGTGATCCTGATGAAGACATCAGACAAGACCCCGACACCTTGGACAAGACTCACCGGCAGAGCAAACGGCATCGACAGCCTCAGAAGATTCGGCCAGAGGTGTCTGGTACAGGTACCGAGAGAGGTGCGTAGGAAGAATGACTTGACAATCGAGAAGGGGGAGTTAGGGATACTCCTAGGACAGAGCGAGACTGTCAGCGGTTGGATCATAAGGCGTGACAGAGACGGATCGATGGTGCATTCGAGGGACGTACGGTTCCTTGACTCGGCACCCACGGAGCTCATTCACCCACCCACCAAGGAGACCGAACCGGCATATCAATCAACAATGCACATCGAAATCGAAGGAGGACATGAAGTCGAAGACGATGAAGCTGAAGAAGAGTCGACACCAACCGGGGTGCCACAGGTTGTCGAACCAACACCGAGCATCGCCGAGGTACCTATACAGAGTCAACCCAAGTCAAGAATACCCGTACCGATCAGACGCATACCTGCAAGGGATCGTTGGGCGATGGTTCCCATCGAACAAGGGGAGCCAGTCGACACGTATGATGGACCAAGATCGAGGACTGGGAGACCGGTCAGGCCAGTGAATCGATTCGTTGGACTGTCGTCAGAGATGGCGATAGACGGAGACAAGACAATCCTTGAGCCCAAGACCGTGAAGGAAGCGCTTGCAGGCAAGGATGCTTCCAAGTGGTTGGCATCGATGGAGTCCGAAATCGACAACATCGAATCGAAAGGGATTTGGATTGAGACCAAGTTGCCAGAGGGCCGAAAGGCGGTTGGCTGCAAATGGGTCTTCAAGGTGAAGACAGACGCCGATGGAAAGGTGGTGAAGTACAAGTCAAGACTTGTTGCGCAGGGATTCTCGCAGATCCCGGGCATCGACTACGAAGAGACGTTTGCGCCAGTTGGTCGAACAACGTCATTGCGATTGCTGTTAACGATTGCGGCAACCAACAATCTAGAGGTGCGACAAGCCGATGTCGAGGGAGCGTACCTCAACGGCAAGCTCGATGTCGAATTGTATATGGCGTACCCGGAGGGCATGACGCCGAAGAAGGGATGTGATTCTCTTCGCTTGGTCGGTTCGCTGTACGGCCTCAAGCAATCGGGCAGGACGTGGTGGATCGAACTTGGAAAGGGATTGGAAGCGTTGGGATTCAAGCGCACCGAATCGGATTGGGGTCTATACTATAGGACCAAGTCGAAGGACCGAGGACCAACCTTGCTGCTCGCCTATGTGGACGACATCGTCGTGGCAGCCGAATCGAGTCAGGAGATTGACGAAGTAATGAAGGGATTGAGTCTTCGATGGAGGATCACGGAACTGAGGGAGATATCGACCATTCTAGGAATGAAGGTCAGCCGAGACCGACAAGCAAGGAAGGTATGGCTCACTCAGCCCGCATACATCGACAAGATCGTCGAGAGATTCCCTGGCCGACAACCAAAGAAGACACCGTTGCCGATCACCAAAGGGAGACAGGCGGAGGATGAAGGCAGGGATGGGATCTCACCCAGGCCCCTCACGCCTTATCAGGAAATCGTCGGTTGCCTGCAGTGGGTTGCAGGCTGCACTAGGCCCGATGTCAGCTTTGCTGCGTCATTCCTAGCCCGGCAGGTGGCACGGCCCACTGCGCATCTATGGCAGATGGCTCTAGGCGTCGTGGCGTACCTGTCAAGCACACGGACAGTCGGGCTCACCTTGGGTGGAGAAGAAAAGAGACCACTCGAGGGATGGGTCGACGCAGATTGGGCTGGTTGCTAAGAGACTCGGAGATCAACAACAGGTTGGATAATCGAGTTGAATGGTTCACCAATCGTGTGGTCTTCCAGACGACAGGCGACTGTATCGGCATCGACGGTGGAAGCCGAATACATTGCAATCACCGAAGCCGGAAGAGAGGTCATGTGGTTGCGAGAGCTTTTGGAGACGCTAGGTTATAGTCAGCAAATCACGACACTACGCTGCGATAACCAAGGAGCGATCGCACTCACCAAGAAGCCCTCGTCGCACCCAAGAACAAAACACATCGCCATTCGGTATCATCAAATACGCGAGTGGGCAGAGCAAGGGATGATACGACTCGAGTACGTGGATACGAAGTCCCAGAAGGCCGACATCCTCACCAAGCCATTGTCTGGCCCGGCGCACGCGGCCTGTGTACAGGGAATAGGTCTAGCCAGGCCAAAGATGGAAGAAGAGGACGCAGTTGGACTGTATATGGTCGAAGAAAGACCCAAGGCTCGACCAAGGAAGTCGAGGGGAAGAGACAACGGGTGGCGACCCGTTACCAGGGCGGATCTCGGCCCAGAGGCTGCAAGGAAGCATGGCATCAGGAGGAACGATCGATCTCGAGGGGAGTGTCAGCCGGCTCGAGCTGAAGCCATGGTGGCGCTCTTACGGCATGATCGATGAGGACCGTGCAGTGGCGGTTTCATGGACAATAGAGTGAAGGTTACCTAGTCAGCTATTGTTCTCTGGTTAGTAGAGAACATAAGAGTAGCTCGAGCAGTAGTCGAGATCGATGCATTCCCCGCCAGTTCAAGTTAACAAGAGTCCCCCAATCGACTATGTTCGTTATGGGCATTAGGCATGACGACACATCAGGGAAAGGATATCCCTGGATTGTGATATAGCTCCTGTATTCCAGGCGAACAATTCAGCCGTTGATCTCCTGGTGGTGATCGATGGCACTCTATACGCGCGTTTGACGTTCGCCGAGCTATCGGGGTGCACGGTCGCCAAGAACGGCAAGATCGTGACGCCCGGTGGCGACGTCGTGGGCCGTCTGGTCAGCGGAGATCCGAAAATCCTCTTTGGCCGTCTTGTCGATGAGGACGGCCACATTTGTGACAAGAATGGCAACGTCCTCGGCGAGGCGGAGAGCTGGGGGAGGAGGAGTTTGAGAAGAAGAAGAACCCTTTGTCGGGCTTCCGCGTCAACTGCGAGGGCAGGACGGTATTGCAAATTGACCACGGGGGAAGTTAGCATCTGCACAGTCAAGGAGATTGATGACGATGGCGAGGTTGTGAACAGCAAGGGCACCACTATCGGGCACCTCCCGTTGATTCAGGACATCCCGGAGCTCAAGGAATCTCCCGAGGAAAAGGAGAAGCGCGAGCAGGCGGAGACAGACAAGAAGCTCGCCCAGCAGATGGCGTAGTGCCTGACCCAGGTGCTTGACAAGATCAAGTCCATCCGCGATACGGTCACCAGGGTGAGACTCTACAGATTACTGTGATTACTTTGAGTACACGAGCAAGGTACGGCTTGCTGACAAAGTCGAACAGAAGATCGAGGCGGCCGAGCGTACTCCCAAGGAGGAGCTGAGCGAGGAGGAGCTCTTGCTCCAAGTCCGCCCTCTGATCGAGGAGATCGGCAAGATCCTCAGTGAGACCAACGGCATCATTCGTGGTCTCGATCCGAGGGCAGGATCAAGGGCAAGTCCAAGCACAGATCAGCCACGCAAGAGGCGACTCCCGAGGAGCTCCAACTGGCCGATCGTCTCAAAGAACTGCGGGTACTGTGGCGCGGACATTCAAGAAAACCAAAAGGAAGCTTGAGGGCATGCCGCATGCCAAGAATGAGCTCAACCCCTTTTGGCGCCAGCTCAGCGAGCCTTGTTCCAGCTCGTTGCTGAGGTCGGCCTGATCCTGGCGTACGATATGAGTAGCGACACATTTTTCGACATCATCCTCCGTAAGTACGCAGACAGCGTCTCGACCGATAAGGCGCTGCTTGAATGATGACTGGAATCAAGGTTTCAGTCGTTTGGGATCTGATGAAATCTAGCGTTAAGCTGGGGATCGCACCTGCTCGGGTCGACCCGTTGTGCGACTGGAAGCAGACTTGGTTCCTGGATCTGGGGAGTACTTGTGGTTTCTTAAAGCGGCTGGAGTACTCAGGTCCCCAGGACGGCGTGGGTTCTCTGTCTACTCCTGCGTGTCACGTGTCAGCATACAGGATGGATCAGGTACACGTGACCAAATGAAACGCTGTGACAGGAAAATCGCTCCGACCAACCATCCTGTATGTAGTAATGCGTCCCAGCTATGTGCGAAGATTCCAGTTCGACTGGCAAAGCGTCGTCGATGGCTTGGGCGTCATCCGCGATGACGATCTTGCCAGGATGGCCGCGTATTTGATCGACTAGCAGGTTCACGACGTAGACCACATATTGCCAGGTGTTCACAGTGGCAGGGACGTCCCCGGTGCAGGCGATGCTGTGGGCCAGCAGGCTCACACCGTTACGCAAGCCGAATTGCGGATCCGTCCCATGGCGGTTGGTGACATGATCTACAGGCTGGTGACCAAGGCCATCATCCGGCACTCCGAACGACGTGACTTCCTGCTGCCGTACCATTTTGGTGTTGGCAAAAAAGGCGGAGTTGAGCCAGTGGTAAGGGCGGCGGAACGTGCTTGGGACGGTACCCTGGAACAGCCGTACACCCCCTGACCTCGCTGGACTTTAGCAAAGCGCTCAACACTCTCGACAGGCCGGATTTAGCTGAGGGAGGCCGCCAGTGCGTTCCTGTCCTTCTTCGGATTTGGGAGATGGGAATATGGCAGCACATCAAGCCTTGTGCTCAGCTCACCCGAGGGGTGTCACGTAATCACCTCGGCACGGGGCGTCAGACAAGGGGACCCAATAAGACCGCTCAAGTTTTCGCTTGGGACTCGTCAATGCACAGAGACCTGGCGTCCAACCTCGGTCCAAACCGTCCCATCCTGGCTTACCTCGTTGACATCTACATTCTCAGCCCCCAAGACTCGGCATTGCTTTGGAATATACGCCGTCTTCCCGTCACGTGACAGTCTCCTCCTCGCCGTACTCGAAACTTTTAGCCATAGACGGCTCCATAGATGGCTCCATAGACTTCTCTCTTTGATGCTATCTAGGTGCCGTTCCAACACATTGTAGCAGACGCCGGCTTTCTTTGACGAACGGCAGCTGTCCATCCGCCTCAACCCGGCCGAGTGCAAGAAGCTTGCTCCCAAGGACATCCGGACCAACGGCCCCAGGATGCTGGGCACCTGTGTTGGCGCATACAGAACCAGAGAGCGGTTCCTGGGGGAGAAGATTGATCATGAGGCAGCCACCGTCGTCCAGCTCCTCAACCTTCCCCCCAGGCATGCACCCCTCTGAAGGTCTATGTGCAACAGAACTGGCGGCACCTACAGCCCCCTCTCAAGTAGAATGAAATTGTTCACCCTGAGACAAGCTGGACGTCACCCTACGGGAACCTACGGGACGCAGCGATCTGGATCAGAGGCCTCCCCGGCCCTTCCAAGCTCGCCCGGGTCTGGCTCATCACCACACACTTTCGGCCCTCCCTACGTCTCATCAACTTTGAGGTTGCCGCCGCTTTCCAGCTGCGCACCGTGGTCGCCGAAAGTGACGCCCACTTCACCCGATGCGGCGAGACAAACTTTTCGGGCATCCCGGCGGTCTGTCTCCAGAGGAAGCCATTGCGGGTGGCCGGGCATGATCATGCCAAGCGAGCATCGGACAGGCCCTTGCCTCCACCCCTCGTATGGCATCTGGTCTGTCTACTAATCCCGATCACTTGTCCTTCACCCAATTCCTCCTTCGTGCAGTGCTGGAGGCCGACTACTATGAACCACGATATTTGTTGTTGTGGTAGGAGGGGTAGCTCGCAGTACCGAACGGCTCTCAGCCCACACCCTCTCCAGGGGTGCTGTGTGCGTGACCCCTTCAGGGATGCGGATTTCCCAACTTTTGAGGGTCATTTCCCGAGTGGGCCTGCTCCGAGCAGTGTAGCTCCCCTGCAGACCCAGCCCTGGCATAACCACCCCGAGGGCAGGGATCATGCTGTAAGGGGTGAGAGGTGTAGGATAAACGGGGGAGCAACGCGTGGGCACCCTGTCTTGGCTCCAGCAGGCCCAGGAATGGCCGAGGCGCGGGCGCGGACGGCCCAAAGGTCGCCTTCGGCTCCATGATCTCTCGTCGTATCGGTGAATTGGTTGACAACGCCCGCCCAGGCCAACCCTGCCGGCATTACACGCAGGAAGTAAAGTCTAGAGGCAGGTCTCCCTGACGTGCGTCATTACAGTGTGTGGGTGCTAAACGGCAACGGCGACGGCCGCTGCTCGGGGCAAGTGGAGTCATACAAGGGACATGCGACCCTGATCACCCAAGGACAGGCACATTCCGAGGATCGTGCCTGATCTTCGTGGAACGAAGCGCACGCGAGAAACTACCTGTGGCAACGACTACGATCAAGGGTCGTGCGCACTTTTTTCGGCTCCGGCCCATTTGGGCGGATCAATGATATGGAATACAGCGAAACACACGATTACGCGCTTCAATGCCGACCAGAAATCTGGAGCAATCAGGGAGAAAGGGTGAGGCCTAAAACGATGGGCCGTTTGAAAATAATAAACTGAGCGATGGAGCCAATGGAAGCTCGGCCGCGGGGGAATGGAGGACGGATGACGGTTTGGATCCGAGGCACGACGCTCGGGGATTTCAGGGTCCGGGTCGGCTTTGCGGCGGTAATAGTGTGTTCCACTCGGTGTGCCAGATCATTGATGCGCCGAAATGGGCCGGAGCGTGCGCACGATGCTTGATCGTATTCGTTGCCCCGTGTAATTTCTCGCATGCGCTGCCTTGCAGGAACATCAGGCACGATCCCCGGAACGTGCCTCTGATCAGGAGTTCAGGGTCGCATTTCCCATGTATGACTCCACTTGGCCCCGCCCGCGACCGTGGCCGTTGCCGATGAGACCCACATCGGAGCGTGACGATCTGCCACGGGACAGCTGGATCGTTTTTCCTTTTCCCTCTTTGGGCTCGGGTTTGGATCGTCCCAGAGCACCTTGTTTCCGTCTGCCAAGACGACTTTGTCCCTACTCCCACCCTTTGAATTATTACAAATTAACGACAGCGGGGGAGAGTGCACGCTCCCTTTTTGGCCCAACGAGTGGGAAGCCCTTGCCTCGGTGATATACGGCCTGTCAACACCCGCACTCCTGCCCACCGCTTCCGAATCGCCCAAGTTCCCTTCCCCCCCTCTCTCCCCCTCTCGCCGTCTGTCTCTGTCTCCTTCTCTTCACCAAAGGGTGCCCATAACATTTCCATTTCGCAGCTCATACACATATCCCTTCACGCATACACTCAATTCGCACCAAGCCCCGTAGAACTCCTGTACACGCATATCCCAAACACACACACACCCACAAAATATCACCTCGTCTCGCACCGGGTATGCTCGTTGCCTGTCCAACATGGCCTCCGCTGCCCAACAACACTGTCGAACTGCCTCAGCTCGAGGACTCAGACTCGTCGCCTGTCTCGACCATGCCGCCTGACGAACAGTCTTCCCCGGCCATGTCCTACTACTCGACCTCGATGCTTAGCACGACGATGGGTACCACGCCCAACGATGGCTGGCCCCTCTCATCTTCGACGTCCCTCTCGACCCCCGACTACTCGCCCTACGCCCTCGGTCTGACATGCAACCCGGCCGCCGCCACGACCTATAATCCCTATGAGTGCAACTACCTGCCCACCGCCGTGCCCACTGGCATGCCCCCGTCGTCGTCGGCGTCCACCGCCAACTGTACCAGACCCATCGACGCCTTCGGCGCCGCGCCTCCGCCCTACGACTTGCACTGGGTGAACGACACGCAGCCTCGAACGAGGTATGTCAGCCTGTGCACGTTGCCCGACAGCCTCGCCCCGCTCAGGGACACGGTCGGCCGCAGTCATCCCATGCGCCGGAGGCCGCCGCCCTTCGAGCCCCATGCCGACCCCGTGATTTCCAAGACGGCGCCCATGGAGCTTTCCCTCGCCGATGAGTCTTTGCCCGAGGTCGCCCCACGCAAGAGGAGCCGAACCGCTCAGGCCTGCAAGAGATGTTGCAGGCGGAAGGCTAGGGTGAGTCGAGCTGCTCCCTGCTGCAGATGACCAGCCGCTGACGAAGCCCGTGCAGTGCTTCGGAGGTGATCCGTGCAATCGCTGCGTCAAGCGCAAATCCGAATGCGAGTTCACATCCTCTCGCCAGCTGGGTCTCAACAAGCCTCTCCTCCCCGACCTTCCGATCCAGAACCTTATTCTCCACCCCTACCCTCATCCTCACCCGCAATCCCACACCAAGCACTCGCATGCTCGCCCTCAAGCCAATCCCCACGTCCACCCTGGCGTCCATCCGGCGCCGGTCCCGCTCGCTCGCGCCCTGACGAACGCGCACAGTCACAGCAACAAACACAAGGTCCGGCGCCACTCTGTCCACTCTTTCAAACCTGCCTCGACCATGATGATGCCTCAGATCCCTTCGGTGTTCAGGCTTCTGCCGATGCACACGACGGCGATCCCCCACCCCGAGCCGCCGGCGCTTGGACTTGGCCTCGAGCTCAACCCCGCCGCAATTGACGAGTACGCCGACGGCAAGAGCGACCCGGACTTTGGCAACCCCTCATCTGCGCCTGTGTTCGTGTCCAACTCCAATACGAGCACCCTGTGGGGTTCGGCACGGGATCCACGATCACTCTCCTTTCGGCCGACGAAACCCTCCACCCGCGGCTGACTGGCATGGGTGGCGGTTTCGAGCTCTACATGCACTTGGAGGATGAGATGATGTTCCAATTCTCACCCCAAGATTTAGGGGCCTCACACGACGTTGACCGGTCTTGCGACTACCGTTTCACTCCCGTCAGGGGTCGACGATCCCTCTGCCCCTGCGGCCGACAACCTTTAGTCTGGAAACCAGGCCTACACTTCCCCTCTGCCTCGGACCAGGACGCCGTGATCGCCTCGTCTCAAGTCTACCGACATGTCATCTTACACGCCCAGCTTTCCAGCGGCGCATGAACGTCGACGACACAATGCTCCCGATGCAGACCGCCCACATCAGTTTCCGCGAAGGGCCAGGCGCCGGCTTCACACCTGGAATGCCGGCGACTGGCTCTCTCTGCAGCAGCATCTCGGCACTCCGCACTTCTCTTCTGGGCGAGCGAAACTCTTTGCGGTGCCGCACGGCACCCCAAGCCGATGACATACACCTTACGCCTCCATCCATAATGTAACATCAAACGACCCCTTACTTTGTTTCTCCATTCGGGTCTCGTGAAGTTTGGACTATCTCCCTTGGGTGGTCGTGACCAGGATAGTCAGCACTGAGTGTAACTTGTATCCAGTAGGGCGTAACACAGAAGGCTGTTGAATCGATCCATTGTGATGCACTGTCATGCACAGATGGAGCCACTTTCGAGTTTACAATTCTTAGAGTGCTCCTGATCTTTAGAGGATGGACCCTTAGGGCAAGGCGGTTCCGTGGACCGGAACTAAGGCGTACGACCAGGCGTACGCGGTCGTTACGCACGATTCGCACGATTCGCACCGGCTAAAGTGGAAGAGGCCAGTGCTTGGGGTACCACGTTTTCTCTCTGACCGTGGCTTTGGCCGGCTCCCCATCTAAGGCAATCCGGGTCGCGATGGCGATTTCACCAGCGATCCTCGGGATCATAGACTGATCGAGAACGCGATGGTGGGTCTTAACCTGTTGAAGCGCCGGAATGATCGTGACAGCGTCGTTTGCGACAAGACTCGCTACGTCCTCATCTGAGGCGCCTTGAAAGAAAGCTGCGCTGAGCACGTAGGCCGCCCCCGCGGGAATCGTTTGCGCTTCCCGGTTGTGATCGAAATCCGAACCATTTGCTTGCTGAGTCTGTGCACAATCGCACATCGCTCTTTGGTTGACCGCTTCGCGAGGCAACGGAAATCCGTTCTGAGTTGGAACAGCTTATCGTGGTCGGGATCCTGAGCACTCGTTGGGACCATTGTCATGAGCGACGACCCTTGAATGCGATGACGAGACGCCTTTGCTGAGGCTGAGGCTGCGGCCCCCTTTCAGCATCAGTGAGAGTACGCCATGCGCAAAGCAAGACCTCCGGGTATGGTCCACGGTATGCTGTTAGGGCTCTACCGAGATTGAAATACAAACTAATCGATCCCCCAGCTGTGTATACATCATCGCCCTCGTGGTGCTTCCGGATGGATCCGTCGCTGTTTCAATAGTCGTCCGACACCGGACTCCGGTGGATGCGCTGGTCGTCGAATTTCCGGGCGGCCTGGTGGAGTAAGGCGAGACTGAGTTAGAGTGCGCGCTGAGAGAGCTGTACGAGGAAACTGGACTGGGTAGGGAAGGTGTGGTTGAGGTGGTGGGTATTGGCAGCGCAATCTCCGGAGATGTTGCGGACTTCTGTCCCCGCATGACTAACCAATCACTGATTATCGGATGCGATGACGTCTGCAGGGCTTTCCGCTGCACGATGAAATGTGTCGAAGTTGTCGTCCGCCTCGTCCAGGAGAGTAAGTAGGACTGAGCTTGGCGGCGCGGCCGACAAAAGTCTGCTCCGCAGTGAGGGTGACGACAGTAGGTCTTGCTGCGCTTGACAACACAGGTGTAGTATGCGATGCCGCCGAGAAGCTCATCGCGAGCGAGAGACTCGCAGGTGCTTGCTGGGTGATCGACAGAGCAGTTCCGAGCGAACTTTTGCGTTGCCCTCATCATCCTCCCCCTCGTCTTCGTTCTCGGTGTCAGTGTCATGTGAGTTGCTGGCCATGTGCCACGTGTTGGATTTTCAGAGCCGCCTGACCCTTCAGACGGTGAGTGCCAGGGGTGGCGGTGGGGACATGAGGGGTACAGTCGCTGTTGAGCAATCCTTGTGGCTGTAGGTCTCCGTTGATTTCGGAATCGGCTGCGATAATCCTGCTGTTATCACCTGCAGCCTTCAAGAGTATACATGATAGATCTCTGGTGGTGAGTTTTTCTCTTCATCGTTACGCGCAATCCGACGCAGTCGGACCCACATGGTGGCGCAGTGGCGCTAGAGGAAGTGCCCCGCAGCTAAGTGGTGTGACAGCATCTCCACAACATGGGTGGGTTCCCTGCCCCACCACATACTGGACAAGTACGGTTATGTCCCTGAGTCCCTTGCCAATGTGCAGCATGTCAGTCCAAGTCCGGGATTCCCTCCAGGTGCAATCCCGAGTACAAGCCAAATAAGCGTATCGATGCCGGGGGTTTCCTTAGCAGGCCAAATAGGCTTATTGGAGCCGGGTCTTCCTTATTCTCCCTCAAGTGGTATGATTGCCAGATTCGCGTCCTTGGTTTCCGGTGCCAATCCGCAAGATCTCGGAGCGATAGTCGGGAAGCGTTCCCTCGCGGCAGGGGGAAGCAAAATGCATTTCAAGGGACTAATTCCAGCAGAGATCAAGCGACGAGGAACCGAAGACGGGTAGAAGGAAGTCTCGGTGAAACCGCCACCGTAGCCGCTGTTAGAAGGCGCACGGGGATTGGCACACCGTGCACCGCACGGGGATTGGGACATCGTGCACCGCACGGGGATTGGGACACCGTGCACCGCACGGGAAAGAGCTGTACTCTGTGCATAGTACATAAACTGGTTGGTTAGCGCTTCTTGCCCATGCAACTGCCTCCCGGATATCACTTACAGATTAAGAGTCGGCTGCCCTACCTACAACAAGCCTGTCACCACCATGTCGACCGATTCTGCTACTCCCACTACGCTGTCGGCCGTGCCGAAGCTGCGCGGGAACGCCAACTACATCGAGTGGCGAGAAGCCATCGAGGAACAGTTGCTGGCTCATGACCTACTCGACATAGTCGAGGGAACGGAGGAAGAGCCATTCGGTCAGAAGGGTGTGAGGAAGAGGAGGGCGGGATCCGTCATGCCAACCGGTGGTACAGGGGACCCTGGGGATGCTCCCAAAGCTCTGTCAGCCGTGGAGGTGAAGCAGTGGAAGGACTGGTCGAAGCGTGAGTCCAAAGCCCAGGCTTGGCTTCGCATGACCTGCACGGAGGGACCAAAGCGTTCGATCATGGGGATGCTCTCTGCCCATGAGATGTGGTCCCACCTGGAGAACACTCACATGGTTCGTACCATTGAGCGACAGGGACAGCTTCTCCAAACCCTTGCCTCCTTCCGCCTCTTGTCAGCCAATTCGAAGGCGATGACGACGCATATGGAGTCGTTCCTTGTCACTCTCTCTATGAGACTGCGGGAGGAATCCTACCAGAGAGTCAGCAAATTGTTCTCTTCCTCAACAGTCTCCCGGCCGCCATGGAGCAGTGGAAGGACACCTATGCAGCGCTGGACGAATACCGACAGACCTGGGTTGAGCTCGAAAGGCTCTGGAACCGCAAGGTTGAGGACAAGGAGAGGTACGAAACCTCTAAGGGATCCCACTCGAATGGGGACGCATTGGCGACTCATGGAGGGAACCATGGCCAGAAAGGGAAGAAGACGGGAGAGAAGAAGGAGAAGAAGCAAAGGGACATGTCGAAGGTGAAATGCTGGACTTGCGAGAAGACCGGTCACTTCAAACGCGACTGCCCCGATGCCGAAGACTCGAGCAAGAAGGACAAGACGGACGGCCAGGCGAATGCTGCAGTAGAAGCGGAATTTGAGGCGTTTGTTGGCCAGGCCGTGCAAGATGCGACTGGACTCGACAGCGAATGGGTTATCGACAGTGGTGCGACTCACCATCTCTCGGGTGACCCAAAGGTCTTTGCTTCAAGGTCCGACTTGCCTGAGCCCTTCAGCTTCTCCCTGGCGGGACAGGGGTCTCTCACTGCCGAGCAGATGGGGGAAGTGCCTCTGCGTCTGCCATCCGGTCACGGACTCAGCCTTCAAGACGTCTACTTCACACCCAGTGCAAGGCTGAACCTGTTGTCGGCTAGCCGCCTGCTCTCTCGTGGTTGGACGATATCCCTAGCGCCCTCTGGTGGTCGGATCAGCAATGGAAAGGTCGATGTTCCGCTGGAAAAGCGAAAGGGGCTGTGGGTGCTCACCGCCAAGTCGGCGAATCAGGCAACCCATGGTCGCGTGCTTGTGACAACCGGTGCAGAGTCGCTTCATGCTGCACTGGGCCACATTCGAGGCAAGAAACTTGAGGACGCCGCGGCCCAAGCGGGCCTCAAGGTGGCTGATGTTATGCGATCGGCCGAAGGTTGCTCGACCTGCGCAGAGGCGAAGGCAACGAAACAACCGAAGGCGGGGACAAGTCCCCGGGGAGCATACGCCGGCGAGCTCGTCCATGTCGACATTGCGGGTCCATTCCAGCCTGCGAAGGCAGGCGAGGACCACTTCCTGGCTTTGGTCGACGACTGGAGCAAGATCAGCTTGGTGGTACCAATGGGCGGGAAGACTGAGGCCTACCGGCATTTGCGCGCATTCGTCTCGATCATGGCGCGTTTGGCTGCCCCTCGGGCTGTGCGGTTTGTGCGCAGCGACGGCGGTGGCGAGTTTGGCAGCCTGGAAGCCCAAGCTTGGTACCGGGAGACCGGAATACAGCACCAGGTGTCGCCGCCATACACACCTGAGCTCAATGGTGTAGTCGAGCGCTTTATGCGCACGGCGAAGGAGATGATCACGGCGATGCTGAAAGGGTCAGCCTTACCTCACGAGTACTGGACGCATGCGGCTCGGCATGCGGCGTGCATCATCATGAAGACGACAAAGGTGCAAGGGAAGACGGCATGGGAGAGACTCACTGGACGTGAACCGACCCTCCCGACAAGCCGTGTCTTCGGCCAGAGCATCACGGTCGCGATCCCGCGAGCGGTGCGAACCAAAGGGTCTCTCACCAACGCTCGCGGCGTCAGGGGGACGCTCCTGGGCCAGCGTTGGGATAGAGTTGGTTGGATAGTGGAGCTCGAGGATGGCAAGGTGATTGAGACCAAGGAGGTGAGTAAGACGACAACGAGCGCCGGCGACAGTGGCATTACGGGAGGATGGCGCCACATGGGCGCTATTCCCGTGTCGACACCGCAGACGGACACCGTACGTCTACCAAGCACCTCCTTCGACACCAATGACAGCGACCTTGACAACGGCTCCGTTGGGGACGAGGGGGACGAGGGAAACGGCGACGAGCAAGATGGGACCCAAGAGTACGTCCCCTCCGAAGCCAACGTCCATCGGCCGCCCCCAAGCCAAGATATTGCAACCCAACCGACGGCAACATCGGCCCCTCCTCGCATTCGACACGGCTGGACCTACGAGGTGCGCACGCCGGAGACGCAGCGCAATGCCATTGAGGTCGAGATTCTGCCGACCCGCACGCGCAGCGGACGCACTGGCAATAGTGGCGAGGCGAATTGGCTCAACTGGCAAGGTCCCGAAGCGGAAGAGCACCATCTAGCGTCTTCTGCAGCTATGGCATTGGTGATGACCAACCTCGATGACGAGCCCGCCAACCCGCACGAGGCCAAGCGCACTGGCGAGGCAAAGCAGTGGCTCGAAGCCATGGCAAGCGAGATCGCCAACATCGAGAGTAAGGGCACCTGGAGAGAGGTAGTGGTTCCCGAGAACCGCACACCCATTGGTGTCCGTTGGGTCTTTAAGAGAAAGAGGGACGAGAAGGGTCAGGTGGTGAGATGGAAGGCTCGCATCGTCGCCAAAGGGTATAGTCAAGTCCCCGGTGTCGACTTCGAGCAGACCTACGCCCCCGTCGGTCGCACAACATCCCTGCGCATCCTACTCACCCTCGCAGCCCAAAGGGATTTGGAATTGCGACAGGCCGATGTCGAGGGTGCATATCTCAACGGTACGTTGGAGGAAGAGATCTACATGGCCTTCCCTGAGGGCTACAAGCCCAAGAACGACCACGCCACAGGCCTGCGACTCGTCAAGTCTCTGTATGGCCTCAAGCAGTCCGGACGGGCTTGGTGGATCGAACTCGGCACCGCCCTTGCGGGTGTTGGGTTCAAGAAGCTCGAATCGGACTGGGGTCTCTACTACAGAACGGCGACCAGTGACTATGGCGAGGCCTTTCTCCTGGCTTATGTGGACGACATCCTCATCGCAGCGACCGCGAGCAAGACGATCGACCACATCATGGCTGCCCTCAAGGATCGCTGGAAGATGACGGAAATGGGCGAGGTGCGTATGATCCTCGGCATGCGTGTGGATCGGGACCGCCCCTCTCGCACTGTCACCCTCTCGCAGCCTGCGTATGTGGATAAGCTACTCGAGCGCTTCACCCCGTCGGGCAAGAAGAGATCAACACCTCTCGCGATCCTCAAAAGGCTGGGACCAGAGTACCTGGCGGCGGCCAAGGAAGAAAAGGAAGCAGGAGGAGCAGGGGGAGCGGACAAGGTACGCTATCAAGAGATCGTGGGATCCCTGCAGTGGATCGCCACCTGCACTCGCCCCGACCTCGCATTTGCCGCATCCTGGCTCGCTCGGTACACCAGTGCCCCCACCGCCGGTCACCTCAAGGTTGCTCTCGAGGTAATCGATCACCTCGGAAGCACCCGCAACATGCGCCTCACCTTAGGCGGCAAGACGGCAAAAGCAGAGCTAGAGGGTTGGGTGGATGCAGACTGGGGCGGCTGTCACGACACTCGAAGGTCAACCACTGGGCACATCTTCATGCTCGGCGGCTCTGCAATCGTGTGGACATCCCGCAGACAAGCTACGGTGGCCTCGTCGACAGTTGAGGCTGAGTATGTGGCGGTGTCAGAAGCTGCTCGTGAAGCGGTGTGGCTCAAGGGACTCTTGGACGAGCTGGGTGTAACCCCCAAGGAACCCACTCCCCTGTGGTGCGACAACCAGGGTGCGATACGACTTGCACGGAACCCAGATACTCACCGACGCACCAAGCACATTGCTATAAGGTGGCACCTCATTCGGGAACTCATTGAGGACGGTGTGGTTCGGCTTGGATACGTCCCCACCGCTTCTCAAGTGGCGGATATCTTCACCAAGGCCCTCCTTCCTGCGCCCCATCGCTCGCTTCGAGCCAGTCTCGGTCTGGTCCTCGACGGCGAGGACGCAGACCTCGAGGGGGAGTGTTAGAAGGCGCACGGGGATTGGCACACCGTGCACCGCACGGGGATTGGCACACCGTGCACCGCACGGGGATTGGGACATCGTGCACCGCACGGGGATTGGGACACCGTGCACCGCACGGGAAAGAGCTGTACTCTGTGCATAGTACATAAACTGGTTGGTTAGCGCTTCTTGCCCATGCAACTGCCTCCCGGATATCACTTACAGCCGCAAGGGGCCTCACCATCAATCCGGGCCACATGCGGTTGATGGCTTCACTTCACTTCCTTCCGTGATCGTGGTGGTTGCTGCGGGCTCACATGTGCGACGAGGATGAAGAGCCTCTCTAAGTGATCCTCTGTCGGGGCTAGTACGCGAAGCACGATGCATCAGGTGAGCCCTGCTACCCCTCTCATCAACCCTCTCGACAGGCTGGAACTCAGGAAACATTACTGATGTTCTTTTGGTCCTCCTTCATGCACCCTCACCATCACCCGGAGCCAGTCTCATAAGGTCTCCAGACAGCCCAAGGAGCCCCTCTAAGGTCTGCTGACTGAGCGATGTGCGAACACCGGGAGATACAAGAACGTCGAACTATGAGGAGCCTGGTCCAGACAGCCTGCTGATCGTCAAAACTTCTGGCGCCATCCTCGCTATCTCCCATTGAGTCCATTTCCGCTCTAGCGGTGCTGATCATGTTCATGTGTAGCGTCGTTACAAAGAGCTCTAAGAAGACGTGTATCTAGGACCACAAGATCGTCGAGTACAGTAATGCACCAGAACTTCTAGAATACATCTCCATATATCTCCGTCCCCCCACCAGCGTAATACATCCTCATCTCTCTACTCTGTCGCAAGCCTAGCCACTCTGAGCGACCTCATCCTCTCCCTTGCCACAATCGAATGGTTGTTCATCCCCAAAAGAAGGCCTTGGTTGCTTCCCTCACCTCCACCTTGGCATCCTCACGGAAACTCCCGTCGTCGCTCGACGAGACGCTGCTGACGAGCGACAAAGTCCGGTGGATCAGCGGGCGAGGGTCGGCTGCTTTGTCAGAAGGCGAGCCGGAGGAGTAGCCCGAGTCGATGGGTGGGAATGAGCCGCGCGAGAAATCTGAGGAGTGGAGAGGCAGGGCCGAGAGTGTTGGAAGGGGTTTGACGCAGTTTGCGAGGAGCAGCTGCTCTCCACCGGGCTTGGGCAAGGTCAGCCTTGCCTCTGAAATTAAGACTAACTACTTACGTGGCCTTCGAAATATCCCCCACATCCACCACACATCCCTCCAGGACGAGTAGCACTCTCCTCCTCCTCTCGCCATTCTTAGACACCACCCACTCGCCATGCCGCTTCCTCGCCTCCGCCCGACTCCACACGGGCAGGTTCTCGACGGGCTTGGGCATGTCATCAACCGAGACGGACGCAACAAGCCGGTCCGCTTGGGCAACATGCACTCTTGCTTGGGCTTGGAGTACGGCTGAATCGGGTGTGCGCGCAATGGACGGTACGAGGGAAGTATACTTGTGCAGGAGGTAGATGGCCCATTTCGACGGATCCCAGTCGCTGCGTGACGATTAGCACGTCGTAAGTGAACCCGGTGACCCCGAATGGCAGACACACGACGTACGCAGGATGAGGACCGTTGCGGAAATCCTTCCTAAAGAATGTCAGCACTGCTACAGCTACTCAAGTTGGACAGCATCGGCTGGAAGGCTCACGGAAACGCATGGTGGAAGCTTAGGGTTCAGTCAGCGACGCCCTGCCTCATCTGAAATCAAGATAACCACTTATGATTCCCTTCACCGGCAGTCAGGAGAGCCAGGAGCTGCGGGAGAGACCGGTCAGCACCCTTTTACACCCCAGGTAAGCATAGAGAGCCTTACCAGGTTTCCCCTCGCAGTGACCTCCTCTGTATACGGCTGTAGTCCGGTCCAATGCGCGAGCGAGTTGATGCAGAACGTGCAGTGCCTGTTCATTAAGCCTTGGCCATTGCGGGATGCAATACTGTGATCACTCACCACGTCACGAGACGACCCATCACTCCGCCCCAAACAAAGCCGCCCACTGCGTCACCCCATCCCCACGACGCGATCAGAGTAGGGAGCACGAGTCCCGAGAACAGGGCGATGGGGATGTAGTGCTTATGCTGGAAGCGAACGACTGCAGAAAGTGTCAGCACGCACGCCGTTCCTTTGTCTGTCCCATGTGAGTTTGTACTCACCAGGATCAGCCTCGAGGTCAGCCCTCTCGATGAGCTTCATGCGCGGATAGATCGGCTTGTGGAAGATCCAACCGCAGTGGGCCCACCACAGACCGTTCGTAGCAGCGTAGGGATCGTGAATGGGACTGTCGGTCCATCTAAACGAACAGAGATCCCGCGTCAGTGATCGGACGGGCCCCTCTCGTTCATTCAACTGGATGAGAGAGAAAACCCCGGGCTGACCGGTGATGTAAGCGGTGCCGCAGCACCCACCACTTGATGCTCCCCTGAAAGCCCGTTGATCCCATTGCGGCGAGGACAATCCTGAGGGGCGTCGCGGCGGTGAAGGCGCGGTGAGACCACAGACGGTGATAGCCTACAACCTGCGTTAGCAGCAGTGGCTTTCCCGAAGAGTCGTGCTGCCACATACCAACAGTGATGCTGAGCGCAGGTCAGCATTGGTCGAAGAACGGTTGGTCGGACCAGAGTGGAGAGGTCACCACTTACCCAAAGTTGGCCAGCTGCCAGCTAATGAAGAACAGAAGAGCCGTTCGCCAGTCGATGCTGGTGGCAGGAGAGAGGTACGTCGTTCCGAAGAGTGCGAAAATGTGCATGGCTGCGAATCAGTACCAAGGATTGGGGGGAGACAGCGCCGGGAACAGTGCTCACAGATGAAGAAAATGCCGTTAGCTGCTCGGGGTCAGCCTGAGTCTCGCAGACGTCTGAGTGAGCATGAGACACTGCACTCACACCACCACATCTTGCCCTGATTGCGCTTCTCTCGGGCCTTGAACGTCGTCACGCCAGGAGCAGGCTGCTCCGCCATCGGTGACGAGGAGGCCTCAGAGGAGACGCTCATCTCGAGGAGATGGAGACCCTAGTGAGAGCTGTGCTGTCGATTCCTAGCTGCGGAAATCGGTGGGGCGTCCTCAAACGTTCGGTGTCATCTGCGATCTTGATTTGGGAGATGGGATAGTTGAGCGATCGAATAGTCGAGTCTCGAGGCCGGTAGTGGCGATGCGGGCTGGTTGGAACAAGATAGCCATTACAGGCTTTATATCTTCGACTTCGGACTCCTTGCGGGTGAATCCACCAGGATGACGATAAGAGGCCAGGGGAGGCGTTCTGATGGGGATCACCAAAAGGCACAGGAAACAACACTTCCCACGCTTCCCATGCCTCGAGCGCTCGGGTCCAGCACCTCGGAACGCTGTCCTGGGCAATGCGGAGCGAGAGAGCGATAGTGGCCAACCTGTGTGAAGAGAAGCAGCCCACCGGGACCGCTTGACGGCACGGGTTGAATGCCTGAAACTGGTGGTATCTGTATAGCTGTCGAGATTTCTGGTGGGAGGTGTGTGATCTGAGGTTAACCTTGGGGGGGGGGGGGGGGGGGGCATCCAGGACGGGTCAGGGCAGCTCAGAATCTGCGTCATTCCATCATTGCCTCATCATTCTCCCCAACCCCAATGCTAACCGAGATCACGGAGCAGCTCCGAGTTCGGGTTCAGCGTTGCTATACATAACGCCCGGTGTGTGGCACTCCGCTGACGAGCGGGATCAAATCCCCACCGCGCATGCGTGAGCACGATGCTTCAGGGCGTCAATCACGACCAGGCAGCCTGTGCGCTGCAGCACCTCCCAAGGATCGTCGCCCAGTTTTGGGCAGAGTCAGTGAGAAACTCCCCTTACTGTGAGCAATCTGTCTTCATATTCATGCGACCTCTGGCTGATTCGAACAGCGAGGCAATGGCCGAGCCCACGTCCGGCGAGGTCCCCTCCGAGATTCGACCATTCGCCGCTCTCCCCACGTCCAAGACCTATTTCTACATCGGTGTCCTGAGCGAGGCCGTGTAGTTCGCTCTAAAGGTGGGCGCGGCGTTGAGACCGAGCCTGCGGGGGAGTATAGGGGGACGATCATCGGTGAGTACGCGAGCGTGACGCTCGGTCTATCTGTTCGATTACTCCCGGTGTACAGCAGCTGACTCTTGGCAGCTGGCTGCCTCGACCGTGCGATTGCCCTCACCTCGAGTGCACCGGGGGAGAATCTCGACCCGAATCTTCAGGCGATCGTCGACAATGCGTTGCGGAGTAACAACTAGGGCGAGAGCAGCAAACTGGGGGGCTACTCCTTCACTCTTTGAGTTTGTGACCTGCCTCTCCAGGCAATGCGCCTAAGGGTTGGGGGGTTACATCTCGCGTCTGGTAGGGCTATGCAGCTCTGTTCTACTCGTATACGTTACTTATGGCTCGAAGCAGCGCAAGCACTTTCCACAGTGCTTCCCCATGGTACTCGAACATTCCCGAATCCTCTCTCTGCCGAATTCCAGAACTTTTCCGATCACCCCCTACCCCCGTGCTTCTCCCGCCCCCGGGGGGCGCCAAATGTAGCAAACAGATGACAGAAACTTCCCTAACCCCCCTGCCACCTAATCAGAGTCACCCGGTAAACGCCTAAGGCTGAAAAGACAGGCTGTCTTTTGAAGTTTCCCTTGTTGAGATAAGCCCTCTACCACCAGCCGTTTGGGGCTTCACTGCCTCCTTGGGGCCGGGAAAGAGTTAAGATGTCGCGACTAGCCAGTTGCGGCGTAGACGACTGCATGAGTAATCTGCCCTCACGTCTGCCTTGAGTACGAGTACCAAAAACACGCGCCTGAGGGG
This sequence comes from Saitozyma podzolica, assembly GCA_003942215.1. Taxonomy (NCBI): domain Eukaryota; kingdom Fungi; phylum Basidiomycota; class Tremellomycetes; order Tremellales; family Trimorphomycetaceae; genus Saitozyma; species Saitozyma podzolica. Next base: position 99,016 of record RSCD01000035.1, on the reverse strand, counting down.
CAGGCCACCACGCAGACCACAGACGTGGTGCCTTGACGTTGGTGCCAGGCACGGCCCCGAAATACGCACCCGCGCAATCAACCTCACGTTATTCGCAGCAACCGACGGCTCGATACGCGCTTTTCTCTCGAGATGATGTATTCCCGTCTCTTTCCACAGTCGACCCATGCATACGGCTGCAAAATCCTGGCGTCTTAATAAACAAGGAGCGGGATGGGACTCGACTTTTACCCTGACGACTGGCTGCATGTTCGAGCTCGCCGAATACGATGATCCATCCCTTCGCACGCGACCGACGTCCCGGATCAGGAGCGAACCGGACTAGACCGTCAGGCAAGAACAGACAAAATGGGAACGGGAGAAGTTGTGGGACTCCCTTATCTGGCACCTCCACGAGAGATCCCGCTGCGTCAGCACTGTGGAGCCAAATGGTAGCTCGGCCGCGGGAGAATGACCAGGAGATTTGCTTCGGAATTAGGGCCCGAGAGTCGTCATCGAGCCGTTCTGCCTCATCCTGCCAAAGTTGAGGTCCATATAGGAGCGTGGCTCCCTCCTCCATCTCGATCTCTGTCGTCACTGATTCGTTTTCGTTTACTGGAATGCCAGCCGCTCGGCATTGTCTCGAATCAAAACAATCAAAGTCGGTCGGCAGGACACACGGGGACAAGGGGGACAATAGTGGGCATTCGGGGAATTGGTAAAGATGCACCACTGGGCTCAGTTCAGGTGGACCGCTCGCCCCAGAAACAAGGTTTCAGGATCTGCGTGCCAGCGGAGAACCGCGGGGTGGCCGGGTCTCGGAGCATAGTCTGCCTGAGAACAGGACCAAACGCTGACTGCCGCGTACTTACAAAGGTGGTCAGGGTTGCAACAATCAGAAGGCTGTAGAGTTTCGGTTGCCGGAAGAAACCCTTTATCCCTGGGAACATATGCCGAGGAACATTGAGCAGCTCGCCGATTGTCAGCTTTTCGTCTTATCCTTCCCAATTCTGAAGCCTTATCACGCGTTTTGCACGTCTTGTGGACCGGGTCAAACAAACCTCCTATTCATCAGCACTTCGCACAGAGATTCCTGTGCTTTCTTCCTCCACCAATTCGACAACGCGGCGCGGCAGGGTATCTAGTTTGGCGGTATCCTACTGACGGGCGATATCTCATTGAATCGAGCGATACATCCCGTTTGCCGCTGGGTCAAGTCTGAAGGGCCGCCGCCTCGCCGATCCACGACAAGTCGTTTTTATCGCGATCTCATCGTCCTTCCCATCCGCCTGGACTCATTCGTTCGGGGTCGGCAAGACGGCTCCTGGTAGCAGTGTGCGCGGTCACCTTGAATACCGCGAAAAGGACTGCCCAGAAGTCCCGGTCATCAGCAAGTGGTTTGATCGCAGGCTGTCCCTTGTCGGAGCGAGGACCGCGTTCTCGATATTGCCGGCCCAACAGCATCGTCGAAATCGTGGCGGTCCCAACAGCATGGCCGAAGATGGCGACAGGATCAGAAATGCACATGCACAGAGGCGGCATCGGGAAAAGAGAAAGGCATACGTCAACGAGGTGTGTTTCCCCTCCTCACATCACTTCCGCGTAGTATCCCGCCGTAACCTTCTGAACTGCTTGCTTCTCGCATGGAGAATACGTGCTCATGTCGCTTCACAGCTCGAGAACACGGTCCACGTCTTGTCAGCCCAGCTGGGAGACGTCCGTCGACAACTCGGTCAGTCAGTGTGCGGTCCTGATCGACTTGGTCAACCGCTCTACCCCCAGCCGAAGGATATTTCGCTGCTCCACGCGGAAAACCTATTTTTGCGAGAGGAGAACGCCGAGCTTCGCAGACAGCTATGCGCGTATCGATCTGCGGCCGATTGTCATTCGCCGGCACCGCCACCAATGGGAGAGAATGACAAGCATTCGCGCGAGGTTAGCCATGCGGGCGGATTCCAGTTTGGAATGCACTACGCCGCGCCACCGTTGTCCTTTTCATCACCACGAGGAAGAGAGTTGAGTCGCTCTCAAGGAGGCCTTCTAACAGGGGACGATGACGGTCTTCCCCCAGGGCGCCATGCACCAGGAGTTCAACCCGGACTGCGAGGACGCCGTCTTCGTCGCCGGCTTTAGCTTTAACGGCCAGGACCCCGGCGTCGAGCAGATCGCCCAGTCCTTCTTCGGCCTCCGAACTGACGTCGTCTCCGCCACCCTGGGGGGCGTCAGCTCCATCGACAGCGCCGACCTGGAGAGCTTCCAAGACCTCATCACGGCAAACGTCGCCCAGGGCGTCGACTCGTGCCTCAAGAAGTGCGGCATCAAGCGCAACGCTAAGCGCAACCTCAAAGAGATCTTTGGTAAGGCTGCCACGCTCAACGACTAACAGTTGGACTTATCACAACATGGATGGGCTTGATTTGTAACGATACGGGGGTTTTTGGGGAATAGCATTCAACATAGGTAGCATCGGTTAGGCGTTTCGCATTCGGCGGCGCTCCTATAGGACATTTATATCAATAGATACGGAGTTAATGGTTCTTGACACTCTTGGTCCCCATCTTGCTTTCGCGGTGCTTGTCTGAGGTCTCGCCTCGAGTTCCAACCTCCTCATGGTGCCATCACTAACCAACAGTTCTGGAAAGGCTGCTAACGCACCACCTCACTGTTGTAGGGTATGAAACGGCGAGGTATGCATCGATCTCGACTAACTACTCGAGCTACTCTTATGCTTCCCACTCTTCTAAAGAACAATAGGCGACTCTCTCATCCTCTCTTTTTTCATGGAACCGCCACAGCACGGTCCTGCTCGGTCATCCTGTAGCGGATGCCACCGTGGCTTGGCTCCAGCCTACTGATAACCGAGCACATAACCGAGTCGTCTCAACAATATTGTGCGGCAAGTGTAAGCGAGTTTAAACTACTCTCGCCGACTCTATCTCGAACGGACGTGTCCCGGACCAGTGTCCCATCGGCATTTGAGCTTACAAGGTAACGGCACAATTGTCGACTCAGCCTATGCTGCGTAACCGTCAACATAATGATCGAAGGAGTCTAGATCCTCGAGTCAAGATATTCCTCCCTGTTCGCGGAACACTTCAAAGATGAGGTGCAGTACTTATTCCTGAGTGCAACACTTCGGCTGAATTCCGGCGTTCACACAGATTCTCGCTTACGTCCCCTGTTCATTCTGGCGAGTCCATCGAATCTGTTGAGACGACTCGGTTATGTGCTCGGTTATCAGCCACTACAGCATGACCGAGCAGTACACTACCGTGGGGGTTCCATGAATAATAGAGAGCATAAGAGTAGCTCGAGTAGTAATCGAGATCGATGCACATCTCGCCGGTTCATACCCTACAACAGAATCAAGAGCAGCTGAATACCAGCCAGGCGTAAGGTTGCGATCTAGCGATGCGTAGCGATATGGCGCTGACGATCTTGGCAACATGATGGCTGAGGTTGCAGAATGACTTCCAAGGAGTGAGGCGGTAACGACCCGGTCTTCGCGAGTTTCAAGAAGAGGCCCCTAAAGCCCTTTGGAATAAGAGTAGCTACTCCGGTCAGAGATACGATAGCGGGCGATTGGCTTGTTCAGTCAGGAAGAGACGAAGCGAAATTTCCCCGGTACGACAGATGGCATCATCGCTCGCCTCGTCCTCGACCTATCGGAGACATCTATCGCTGGGCGGGCGAGGCAGACTTCTGCTTCGTGCGGTCCTTATTCTCTGGTGGAGGCGAAAGCGAAGCTCGGAGGGCCAATCTGCGTATCGCTTCAGCGCAAAAGGGTTGAAAGGTATTGCTGAGATCTTGGGAATCATTTACCGTCTCATTTGAGCTTCTAATGACGCCTCTTTGGCTTCAAAGGCCCGCTCTCTAGCCTTGAGTGCACTCTCGCGGGGGACAATCCCTCCTCTCGGAGGGTCAATTCCTTTAGCGCCTCGCAATGACTGATCGAACTAATGAGAAATGAGGAGGGATCCGAAGGGGATTGGGTGAGTAGATGGACTCACCAATCGAGATTGGGTCTTGCGAAGGTTTGCTGAAACGACTCACCAATGCAGCGGCGGGAGAGGAGATCGGAAGTCGAAGGCCTTTTAGCGGGCTGTGATGAGGAAGGAACAATGTCACTGGATTTCGAAATGGTGTTCAAGGGGGAAAGCTGCCTCACTTGCCGTGAAAGGAGACTGTCAGCGACGGATTTGATGTCCTCAGAAAAGTCGTCCGGTACGCGGTCTTGCGCATGCGTTTCGTCGTCCTGTTGTCTGAAGCTCGGGGGCCTGATAGCGGCAAGGGTCCGCATTCCTGGCAATACATCTCGGACTCGACAGGACTCACTTGAGAGCGCACATCTCGTGAAGAAGACAACCCAAGCTGAACATGTCTGCCTTGGCGTCGTAACGCTTTCCGGCAAGTACCTCCTGAAAAATCATGTCAATGCAAACCGGATCTAGAGCCAATCATGTGGGATCATCTTGCAGATTCGCCCGGCGACCGACCTACAGGAGCAAGATAACCGAGGGTCTATGAGATACATATTTGTCAGCTGACGGTTGATTGGGTTCAGCGCCGAGAGCGGAGAACTGTTAACTGAACTGGCGGGGAATGCATCGATCTCGACTACTACTCGAGCTACTCTTATGCTCCTGCCGGTTCTAGAGAACAATAGACCTACTGGACACCAATTCTCTATTGTACTCATACGCCACCGCACGGTCTTATCCCGTCATGCCGTTATGGACGCCACCGTGGCGTCGGCTCTGTTGTAATGACACGTCTACCCGTCACGTGATTGTCTCTCATGGCTGCAGTCGACACTTTTAGCCTTAGCCGTCTCCATAGTCTCTTCTCTCTTGATGCTATCGACGTGCCGTTCCAACAGATTATGAGACCTTGCTGCGCTGTCGACCTGCTCTGAGCCCGCCTACCCCACGACCGACGCCTGCTGCAACGCTTGCTTGCCTAGCCATCTGCCCAGCCGATACGCCGCTACGCCGCCGCCGTAGGCAAGTAACTGGACCGACCGAGCCCGAGATCCTTGTATACTCGGTTCCCTCCCGTCCCGTCTGGCCTTGCCCAAGATCGCCCGCGCTGTAGACGCCCCTGTCGCCTCGGCAACTGCCTAGCCCAGTGACCGTCCCAGAGCCGTCTCGTGCGCCACGCCCTCACAGCAGTCCAGAGTCTTCGACGCCCACGTCGTTGCGCCGCCCTCAGCATCCCTCGACGGCTCACCACCCTCGAGTAACCCTTCCCTTTCTTTCTCAACACCCGCCTCCTCCTGTTGTCAAGATGTCCGATAACAACCTTGCCAAGATCTTCAGCGACATCCCCAAGCTCACCGGCAAGGAGAACTTCGTGGAGTGGGACCAACGGCTCAAGCTTTCGCTTCTCATCGTCAAGGGAAGCCAGTTCATTGAGCCGAATGCGTCTCCTCCCGAAAGGTCGCAGTCTGCTTGGTTTGAGCGTGATGGTCAGCTTGCTGGCCTGATCCTTCAGTCCACTTCGATGCCAATCCTCTCGGCTCATCTCCACCTTGTCATTCCCTCTGCCGACATCTCCCCTTCCTCCTCGAACGACAAGGAAACCCCTCCTCACACTGGCAAAGCGTCCTCGGTCTACAGCGCACTCAAGAAGACGTACGGCACTTCGAATGCGCAATACACCTTCGCCCTTGGCCGCCGGTTCATTGAGAACAAAGCTGGAGAAGGATCAGTCTCGGAATGGGTTAATCAAGTGAAAGCCCAACACCGTGAGCTCAAGTCCCTCCAGTTCAACCTCGACGCCCTCTGCGTGAATGTCCTCCTCAATGGTCTCCCCGAGCGCTTCTCCTCATATGTCGACAACGTCTGGACCAGCTCCGAGACGCCCACAATCGACTCAGTCTGCGACTCAATCCTTCGCATTGATGCTGGCCATCAATCTCGCACTGACAACAATCCTCTACACTCGTTTAATTACTCCTCTGCGCTGGTCGCCCAAGTCTCAAGCCTGGACGACGCTGTCGATTCGCTCTATGCCCTCCTTGCTCGCTCTGGCAAGAAGCCTTCGAAAGAGTACCCGTGTCGCCGCTGTGGAAGCATCATTCACTGGGAGAACCAATGCCCTCGTCACTCTCGGTCCAAAGAAGAAGAGGACGCCGACAGCGACAAACGCTCCAACAAGTCGAAGACTGAGATCGCCGCCATGGCCTTTGCCGACGACGTTGTCTCCCACTTCACGGACAACGACAACCCGATTGAGCACCTACTCTAGTCTCCTGCAATGCCATGGGAGCTTTGGTTGTGGGCGGAGTTTGGTTGCGGTGGGAGCTTCGGTTGCGGTGGGAGCCTTGGGAGCGATGATCCGTATGCGCACCTCGCCGTCAACGTGACGATGCCAGACGTCGGGTGGGAGTGTTGTAATGACACGTCTACCCGTCACGTGATTGTCTCTCATGGCTGCAGTCGACACTTTTAGCCTTAGCCGTCTCCATAGTCTCTTCTCTCTTGATGCTATCGACGTGCCGTTCCAACAGGCTCGAGCTAGCTGACAGGGTCGAGGTATTAACCGCAATCAGCTCGTTCAAACGCCCCCTCGCTGGAATAGCCAGCTTCCGGTCCTTCAGATTGAGGGACTCGGTACTCAGTAGTACAGTAGTCGTAGACGTGAACAATGATGAACAAGGTGCACTTCACGCCTAGTCTGAGCTGGACAGAAAGGTGATGAGGCACGCTCGAGGGCTCATTTGCCTCGTTCGATGTATCTATCGCCAGGGTCATGGACACGGGATTCAGGTCTTTCGGGCCGTCGAGATCTATCTGATCGGAGGGGACATGAGTATAGCACCCGAAGGTTACGAACTCACCTCAACTCCCGATTTCCCACCTCTATAAGCAGCCTAGGCGCCCTTCTCAGCGAACGCGGTGATGAGGGCGAGGTAGGCAAGAGCGGCATTTCGAACGACAACTTCAGCTTCCGGACCCTCCACCAGATGCTGGACGTGGCTCATCATTTCAGGCAGATGGGGATCACTGGTCAGAAATCACCAGCAGCTGGTCGAAGGCGCGGCCTGTCCATTCTGAGCCAAGAGCCAAGAGCAAGGATAAGTCATGAGATAGCACCCGCTTGAAGACACCTGTCGGCGTTTCTCGATTCGGACGGGAAAGGCTACCGTGGTGAGCTGAACAGGAGGTCATCGTATTTTGCCGTTTGAAACGCATGCCAGGAAGTTCTTTCCACTCATCCAAGTCTGATGTTTTTACGTTGATGAAATGATGACAGCCCGTTGTCTTCTGAAACGCGTGTCAAGGAGAACGAAACGCCGCGGTTTCATCTAGAGGCTTTGAGCTGTTGACTCCCCAATTCATAACCTACATCACCTGTTACCTCGGCCTCGAACGAGTGAGTACTGACGCCACTTCATGAGGGGGTGTGCCCGAAAAGACAGGCTGTCTTTTGAGGACGACAAGAGATATGATTCGCCCTCATGGTACACAAGTCTTCCCCAGAATTGCTTTCGTTTCCCGGAACATTAAAGGCTGCGAACCTGTCGGATAGGAGGAGTGGCCAGGAGATGTCTTCGCGTTAGCTCCCAGCATGGCACCACCCCGCGGTGCTGTCGATCGGGCAAGAGGGCGAGCTTTGCGACGTGCCGACTCAGCGTTGTACTTGAGAGGACCAGTGGCCAATTGTGGTCCTTCTCGGCCTCGGCATTGATCATTGATCTCAGCAATGACAGGGCAGTATGACTGTCCAGGGATCGTTGCTACAAACATCGCCGCTCGTTCGTGCGATGTGTGCTGGATCCTGACAAGCCTCGCATCCATGATCAACCTCGAGAACAGCTCCACGTGTGCCGCCATTTCTTCCGACGTCGCGTACGTCATCTAGGTCGAGTGAGTAAAGTCTTTGCCTCCTGGAAACGGGTAATGACACGCGGGACATACAACCTGATGCTCAAACGGTTGAGCCTTTGCCTTTTGCAGGCGAGGGTCCGCAGCTTTGAGCTATAAGGCTTTCATACCACTGTAGAACTCTGTAGACCAGACAGACACGCTATGCACCCCCTAACCCCTTGATCGGCCAGCAGAGACATCACGCGCGGCGTCGATGAGCTTTTCGAGCGAGAGGTAGCCGTAGCCACGCTGGCCGTCATAGTAGCCGTTCTCGTCGGGGCTACCGGTGACACTGGAGGACGTCGATGTAGTCGAGTCCGAGCCTCTTCAAGTTGGATAGAAAGCTGGCGAGCCGAGAAGAAGGTTTGGACATCCTCCGGGGCGCTGGGATCGTCGCTAAGGATGTAGTGTCGTCGAGGGAGGCAAGAATGAGCCTTCGGGGGCCACGGGTAGTTGCCAGGTCGTCGAGGAGCGCTCGGATTCCAAGGGAGAACATGAGGGGACCAAGGGGATCGCCCTGGCGCACTCACTGAGCTGAGTAGAGGGTGTGGGTGGTCCCTGCCTCTCTGCTGGCTAAGACGAGGACAGAGGGTGTGCCGTAGGCCCATTTGCCTTCTCGGTAGAGGCTGGGAGCGAAGTGCGAAGCGGCGCAGACCAGAAGCAATTTCCTTTCGATCCACCGTGTTGAAACGCTTGCTGAAGTCCAGGGAGGTGAGGTGGGTGAAGGACCGGCCTAGGGAGTCGTCTAGGGCCCTCTGGGCCGCCCGTATCACCGGTTCTACTCCTCCCTTGGTTCCCACACCGAACTGGTAGGGCAGGAGGAAGTCTGGTCGAAAGGAATGGCGAAGGAGAGCCTCGGTACACAGTCGGTAGACCAGCTCTCCCACCGCTATCGGTCTGTAGCCTCCGTCGGGTTTGAGAAGGGGTGTAAGACGAGAGGAACACAGCATGGACTGGCCAGGAGCTGTGCCTGCTGCTATGAGGCCGGTGAGGGTGCGTAGCGCTTTGAGGACAATAGGGGAGCGCAGGGCCAAAGCCAGAAAGTGGTGGATGTTGGCCTAGGAGGGGTGATTGCCGTTTCTGACGCCGTGCCTCATGATCTAGGAGGACGTAATCGGTGATCGGGGTCGTCGGGGCTGCGTTGTGATCAGCGTCTGTGAACATCACTCCCCGTGTTCTGCATGCCTTAACGTCCGCTATACCCACGTGTGCTAATGCAGTAGGAGACGTACTACAGCGTATGTCTCCCTGACAACAGGCGTCGGCAGGGGTGACTCGACCAATACGTGGCGCCAGGTTGAAGCTATCAAGCACGAGACGTAACCTCCCATTTCCCGTATTAGACAGAGCCATGCTTGCTTATCCTCCAACAACGGAGAGAAAATATATCCCTCTCCCTCGTATCACTCCAACTCCTTGCCTTGCCTCTAGGATCCAACCGTAACCTCCCGGAGATCGTCAGCGACCCAGCGTCAACAGCGAACAAACTCACATTCTCAAATTCCTTCGGGTAGCTAACCAGCTCGACCCACTTGTCTTGCGTGAGCTCCTTCTCAAACTCGAGCCCCTCCTTGCCCTCATGCTCCTCCTTCACAGTCTTCTTGAACGGCTTCTCCGGGTCATCCTTCGACGTTCTACAATCGAATAGAGCCGGAGTCCTTCTATTGTAGGGCCAGGCGCGGAAGTCAAGGCGGCTCATCAAACCTTTCTTGGCTTTCACATCCACAGTAGCGTAGAATGGCTTGTTCCAGTGTCGGACGAGCAGACCGATCCTCAGCTCGTCAAATGCCGCCGGCTGGATGGGGTTGGCAACCGCCTCGAGTTGGAAAAGGTGTTTGATATTGCCATCATCACCGAAACGACTCTGGCCCCTGATAGCTTGCCGATAGTTCTTCACCCAGCTGATATCGCGATATGGATTGACCGTGAGACGAGCGTCAACGGGGGCGGTCGGTGAAGTACCCAACTGCGTCTCGTCTCCGCGTCCCCAGTTTTTGTGCTGCGTGATGGGCTTCCCGAATATCCCTGCCGGGCTGTATTGCACGATCTTCGGAGGTATGTCGGTACTGTCTTCTGCGTGAAGGCCAATGTTCACCACGGCATAGAGCACGGGGTCTCGCAGTGATCTGCCCGTGAACGGGAACGCGACGACGAAAATAATGAAGCAGGCGTCATCGCCATACCATTTTCCGTAGACAACGCGCTCGACGCACGCCTTGACGTTGAGTCCCGATCTTTGTACCTGATCGAAGACAGTCCCAACAGCGATGGACTCGGAGCACCGCTCAGCGAGTTCTTCTCGGGGATCATAAGTCTTGGCGACGACCACGGGAGACCGGCCGTTACTGGCGGAAGCGGGGGACAATGCAGGGGGGTTCTCGACGGTAGTGGTTGCAACTTGCTCGGTCGGAGACGCGGAAGCGGAGTCCTTACGAGGAATTTGAGAGAGGTGGGACGGACGAGAGAGAGTGTCGTGGGGCGGGGTAGGATCCTCTATGTGAGGATCTGAGGAGTTGTCACTGTTACAACGGGAAGGGGAGCTTGGTCCCGTCATCCCCGTCAATTGAACTGCCCTACCACGGTGTCAGTCAGCTGGCACCTTTCGTTGGGCAAAATGGGACATACCAGTGGCAGAAGACCACTTACAACGAGTAGAGCTTCAAACGAGAATTCTCCGGTAGTGTTTCGGCGAATCAGGCAGTCTCCAGGTAGGGGAATGAAGCAAGCAGATGGCAATATCACCCAACACCCTTCAACGGCGAGTGATCGACGGGCCCCCAGCGCCGCTTCTATTTCGCTGCACGGCGGTCCTGCAAGAGATGCTCCTCTATGAAAATGGGGGTTCAAAGTGGGTAGATCGAAGTAGATCGAATCAGTGATAAAGCTGAAGATAAGGAAACAACAACATTGTCAAAGTAACGTAAGAATCTTGCGTGGATGCGCGGAACGGCGACGTGCGGATCGGCAATCCCGCGGACAGACCGACACAACCACTTCGTAATTCCGAGTGAATGTTTCTGTGCCTGTGCCTCTCGTGATCCTGCCAAGAACCCTTAAGCATGTGCGCGAGGCTGCAGAGCCTCAATCATCCTGCGGCACGTCGGTTTACAGCGGCGGCAATTCCACCGGTCTCGGTTCTGCCGAGGACGGGCGCTCTACCCTGTGCGCTTCGGTATGTTGGAAGAACTGTTGCCCTGACTCATCGCCAATCTCATCACCGCCGGCGTTGGCTGGGCTTCCTCGATCTGAAGCGATGTGGTCCCTGCGCACCGTTCGGGAAGTAGCTGTCGTCTAAAGTGACTGGAGTGCGTCGATCGTCATTGCTCGAGTGGGTGTGGCCCGTCCTTCCCTGGGAGCACCCGACGGTTCATGCAACAAAGGGGAGGTACCACGCCACGGAGGTTACCCGTGACAGGCCGTCGGGAACAGTCTCACTGTCCCTCCAATCGAGGACCTCTGGAGCCGTCGGCAGCTGTCCGCGACCGAATGGTCATAAGATGATGCTGGGAGATGCTGGGAGGGTTCTCCTTGCGAGGTGCCTGCTAATCGCCACAATGGCGGCCCAACACTAGGCATTACGCATGTACTTTAATGTACTGGCCATTGTCACCACCTTCACATGTGCCCAGATGGCCGACGGTCTTGAGCACCCCCCGGCGTTTTGTCTCCCGTAGATGCGACCGTGAAATGTAATTCCGGACCGGAGTTAGACTGCCGAAGGACCTGCCGCAATGGCGGACAGCCTAGGAGGTCCAAAGAGGGGTTCGGAACAGGGGGTCATATTGGGGGTTCTCATTGGGGGTCACATTGTCGGCCGCAAACAACGGTTCGGATTGGGGGCTCACATTCGCCGCAAACAACGGTTGAAACAGGGGGTCGGATTGGGGGGTCACTTTGTCGCCTCAAACAACGGTCGAAACAGGGGTCAGATTGGAGGGTCGGATTTGGGGGTCAGATTAGGAGGCCAGATTAGGCGGTCAGATTGGGGGGTGAGCTCGTCAGAGTCAAGACCTGCATCCATCATCACTGGGCAAGGATGATTCCACAGCCGACGGCTAACCAATCTTAAAAACTCGACCATGGCGGGATTGAAACGGGGGAGACGTTCGGGAGAAGGCGCCAAGTGCAGCCGTCAGTACGAGAACCTGCTGGACCACATCCGCAAGAAACACAAGGGTGCACGGTTCACGGAGGGCGAGGTGGATGGCACGGGACTAGTGGCTTGCACATGCGGGGCGGTATCATCCCATGCTCGAGGGCTGGCGCATCACCAGAAGCGAACGATGTGTGAGGGCTTGGAGAAGACAAAGAGGACGAGCACTGTCGTGACAAGCAGATCTCCCCAGCCTGCACCGAACTCAGAAGCTGTCTCAGACATCGACAGCTTCCCATCAAGCCATCACTCGAGGGTCACGCATGTATCCGACACACAGCCGTCCCGGGTGCTGGAGACTCCTCAAGAGGACGGCCAGCACATGGCGATGCTGGACTGGGATGCGGACTACGAGATGAGTGAAGACGAGGCGGAGGGTTTCGACCTGCCAAACCGGCGCAGCACAAACCCGACACCAGCCAATGGGAGGTACCCTCCCATTGCAACTGAGGTCTACCGCGGCAAGACGGGCCACAAGCAGCGCAACCGACACCCCACCCACCTCATCCCTGCCCCAGCCCTCACCCACCTGCATGTCCTCGTCCCCACAATCCCACGAGCCTTCTCGGAGCAGGACGACAACCCGACCCGGCGGCCAACAAGTACCTCGACATGGTCGCCGACCACAAGATCCGACACCGCCCCAGCAATAATCTCCCTTTCCATCCTCTTGTCTTTTCCTTCGGCGGCATGATAAACGGCAGCACCACCAAGGTCTTTGGTTTGTTGCAAAAGGTCATGACATGCGGGATAAATACAACCTGGTGCTCAGACAGCAACCTGGTGCTCAAACAGCAACCTGGTGCTCAAACAGCTGAGCCTCTGTCTCTTGCAGGCGAGGGTCCGCGGCTTTGAGCTGTACGGCTTCCATACCACCGTAGAGCCATCGTAGGCCCTGACAGACGCGCTATGCACCCATCATTCGACCCTCAAACCGTCGTGCACTGTACTACAGATCCATTCCGCATCATTGAGCCGCCTCGAATACAAGCCGGCTCCGATGCATGGTCCTCCTTTCGGGGTCGCAGACTAGGCCGCATGCCCAATTCGTGTCCGTTATGAACTTTTCTTCAGCTTGAAGGCCTTTATGAACCGCTCGACCAGCGACTTCTCGTGGTCACTCTGGTGGATCATCAGCACGGATCCCCCTGTGGAGCTGCTGCTTTCAGGGTGACTAACCATCAAAGCATGCCTGGCAGCGGTCTGAAAGACCTCCCTAACACCCTCGCCGGTCTTGGTACTGCACTCGACGTAATCCCGAGCGCGGATCTCTTGAGCCACGGCGATACCCTCAGCCCGGGTGACAGGTCCCTGGTTCATCCAGGCAGGATCCTGAATCGTCTTAGGGTCATCGCGAAGGTCTTTCTTGCAGGCCACGAGGATAATCGGGCGGCCCTTGCAGAAGTGAAGCACCTCGGTGACCCACTACAAAGGGTTAAAGTTAGCGGGAGACAACGTAGGGAGATTAAGGCCGCACCTTTTCTCGGACATTGTCGAGCGAGCTCCGCAAGTCGATGGCAAAACAGATGAGGACGACGTGCGAGCCGGGGTACGACAGAGGGCGAAGTCGGCTGATCCCGAGGGTCAGTCAATGGTCGCGTTGCGTGCAAGCGTCACCGACTTGTAGTCCTCATGGCCGGCCGTATCCCACAACGACAGCTCGACCTTCTTACCATTGACTTCGACGTCGGCGACGTAGGTCTCAAATACTGTGGGAGTGTAAACCTGAAACGAGGGTGAGATGGGGCGCAGCGATGGACGCCCGCGCTGGGCCGAAGGAAAGGGGGGGCGGGGCACAACGCACCTCGGGGAACATGCCCTTGCTGAAAACGAGGAGGCTTTGAGGGACGTTCAGCGAGCAGCATCGTGGTAAGGGTATGTCGTTCACATACAGAGACGTCTTCCCGCAAGCAGCGTCCCCTGAGAGCTTCAGCGAGAAGTCGCGGCCGGAGGTGCAACCAAGCCTCAGCTGAGAAGCCGGGGGAGGGGTAGGGGTGCGCGAGGCCATGTTGCCGATCCACGGAAAGCCGCACTCACCTACTAAGACCAGCTTTTGCCTCGACTCACAGTTCTCGCACATGAAGTGACAGGTGTGAATGCGGATTGGGAGCCAGACGGCGTTTTGCCGTAATATATGGAAATATATGGCTTATCACGGAGGGCAATCGCGGAGTTGCGATTACCACTGCCCATCAGAGAGTTTTTGCCGACTGGTGGCCAGCTGCTCGAAGAGGTCCTTCCCTCGCCCCGCTTTGCACCGGTTGCAACACGCTCAATGTAGAATTGTTGCAAATCGAGGTGCACCTCTCACCTTGGTTGAGCAGCGCTGGAGCATAATAGGACAGCCGACCGGAAAGCCTTGCCAGTCCAACCAGACCAGGTTGCTAATGGTAGTATGCTTAGTACCTCTGGGATCTCGGTAACGAGCCCTGCCTTGCCTTTCTAAAGCCGAGGGGCTTGCGGTGGGGGTTTGTGCCTTGTCTTCAGAACCGCCCCTCCTTGGCTTCAGAAGTCAAGGCCTGTGACGGGAAGTCTCCAGGTGCGCAATGGCACAGGTTGGATTTACCGGTATGTTCCGCGCTGGGCGTCGCAGCAAGTGCCGCCAGGCGGTGCCAAGACTCTTAACTTTGCGGCACAAAATTCTTTCCATACAAATGCTTACAAACCCGTCGGACAATAGGCACGGAAGCAGAATATTCCGCTCTCTGCGGAGGTGGAGCGCAAAATACCCGCTGCCGCTCTAGGTCAGTTGCCCGCTGCCGCTCTACGTCAGTATTTCATTTCCTAAAGAGCTCCATGATGTTGCAATCGTCTCCTCGACTGCTCTTTCGATGGCATGGATTTGCGATTCGCGATACGTTTCGTGCAAGTACCTGTCTAAATCGTTCGGAACGCAGTGAAGCGGTGACATCAGGGAGCGAGGCTGCGTTGGGGGCATCACTTCACACCATGCAGAACAACGGCTTGCCTCACAGAAGTCAGTGTTGTTTGCTAAGTCGCTTGCCTCACAGAAGTCAGTGTTGTTTGCTAAGCTCGCTTGAGCTCTTCCCTCCGTGCTCTCCATTATTGTTCCTCCTTCCCCCTGTTGCGATAAACCGACATTTCGGCCGATGAGCCAGCCGACATTTGCAGAAGTTTCCTTCCGCGCAAATGTTTGGTGACGATGGTGTTGCCGTTCAAGACATTGACGTTGGATATGCGGACTGGGGCGGCCACGCCGGCGACAAACCCCAAAGCCAACGCACTAGATAACAGCCAAGAGCATGAGCAGCTGCGTTTTCTTATGCAATGTGAGAAAGCGAAAGCAAAATTCTCGCCCTTGGTTGCAGGTGCATGAGTTGATCAAGAAGCCGCTGCACTCGGCCGGGTAATAGCCGCTGCCGCCGCTCTCAATAGGGGTAGGGAGGCCGGAGACGTAGCAGAGTGCGCTGACGACCGCGACGGTGAGGGATTTGCCGTAGTACATGTTGTATTGAGCTGCATTTGTGTGGTGTTGAGTTGGCCAGCGTGCGGTCGGTGGTGCGACTGTTCACCTAATATATTGCTCTGTGATGAAGAAGTGAGGGGAATGGTGGCAGAGGCGTCCAATCGGGCGCTCCTTGTAGACATTTGCTCGCCCGGTCCCCCATATGGGATTCGTGAGCAAGGATGCGCTTCACAGACGAAGGTCCGACACAAAAAGAGTACTTGTCGGCGGAATGACAGTGAGTGCAGCCTGGTTGCCATACTGATCCGTAGCGTCTCCGCTCGACTAGGCACTACTCGGTGACATCTCAACCTTGAATTATTGCCACGGCAACAGTTGATAGCAAATGCGCGCGCATGCGATCACGGCCCGCTCTTTACCACGGCGACGTCGCAATTCCATATCGCGGCAGTGTCAGGCACGGCCATCCGAGCAGGTGCCGGGCAGCTTCCAAGAGTCCATGGGAGACGCAGGAAGACGCCCCATTTCCAAGCGCAAGCGGCCTCATACGAAGTTGCCTTTGGAACATCGAGAACGTCGACCTTATTACAGCGCTGCCTCATCCAGGTTGCTAACCGGGTGAAGCAGCTTGTCTTCAATAAATTGAATACTGGGGCGGTAGACGACCTAAAGCTCACGTACCACCGTTACCGCGTGACATGCCGCGTGAAGTGGTTCTCTACACATGCTATGATACCGGACTTCCGCTGATGGTCCGCCCGTTCAGCTTACATCGAAATTCCGCCCCCCGAGAGCCCTTGGTTCGAAATCGCCAGGCGAATCCAGAACCAGCACGAGGAACTGGCCCGCTACTCCAGCTTCAAATGGCGGGTCCTACTCTGGGTTTTCTCCTCCATGGACGTCTTCCTCGCCATCGCGGGGATCGCCCTCGGCATCACCACCGCGGTCGTTGCAGAGAGTTCGGCGGCGGCGGCTCGAGGGCTCGGGGCCGCCAACGCAGTTGTGGCGGCCCTTATCGCGCTCTTGAATCGTGGGTGCCATCCAGCTTGTTCACCAACGAATCGTGAGCTTACCACAGCGATCAGGCACTGGGGTCACCAGCACCTTGCTGTGGATCGATTTTCGGGCCAATGAGATCCGCGCCGATCTCGGGGAGCTCAGAGCGCGGTGCAGCTATCATGATCCGGCGCCGGACCAGGCCATCCGGGACATCAGAATAGCGCTTGACGAACTCGTGGACCGACGGAGGGCCCTGCAGACGGAGGTGACGACCATGGCGTTCATGTTGTTCTTTGGGTGCGTGAGCGCTACCTTCGCTGAACCGTCACTAATCCCCAACCCGTGTGCGCAGGCTCGGCAACGTCCCCGCAGGCTCGGCAACATCCCCGCGTGGCCACGGCCCAGCAGCTCCGGCCTCGGAGGCCGCTCCCCTGTTGGGATGACTTGGTCACGTGTGTGCTTGGTCAAGCTCGAACGAATCTGTGTGCGATACATGGCCACTGGTAAGCTCATGCCCGCGGGAACGAGATCTATGCTAAGGGTTAGGAGATTAGGGGTTACATCTCTGGTCGCGTACCGCTAGGAAGCTCTATTCTACTTGTCTAGCTTCCTTATTGCTTGAAGAAGCTGGCTCTGGCCCTAAGCGACCCCAGGGAGAGCCGTCTGACAAGGGTCAAGGGGCTACATCCCGGGTCTGGTATGAAGCTCTATTCTACTCGTCTAGCTCCCTTAGGGCTCGAGCTCCACTGCTTCACCTGTACCTGATCCGTGTCCCACTCCTTCGATCATTTCCAGCGGGATCGAGGGATTCGACTAACCTGCAGGTTATACAGTGGCTGGTGAATTCGGTCGAGCAGCTGTCAAGCTCGAGCTGCACATTTCCCTGAAGAAGACCTTGTTGAGCTGCTCGAGCGAGGGCTGTGAGCGAAGCGGTCTCGATTCGTCGAACACATCACGCGAGGTGATGACCTTGTTGATGATGTGATCCCACAGCCTGTGAACCTTTTGCCTTGGTGCATTACCGATAAGAGAGCAGCAGAGACTTGCTCGAGGGTGCAGCTTGCTGTTTCGAGAGCCCTTCCAATTAAGCGCCCATGCTGCACACCCAACAACTCGAAGTCTTGATAAGTCCTGTCGAACCCCCGAGAACCCCTCGAGCGGGGTCTTGTCCTTTGTTGACCGAGTGGGAGAGCGATCCTTCAGGTAGACCACGGTGCCCATAGCCTCAGTCCAGAGCGAGATTGGAAGTCGTTCGGAGTAGAGGAGGGTAATGGCACATTCGATAATGGTGCGGTTGGTTCGCTCTGCTACCCAATTCTGCTGGGGAGAGTAGGGGGCAGTGGGTTGGCGTTCCATGCCGAGCGAGAGCAGGTAATCCTCGAACTCCTTGCTGGTGTACTCTCCTCCATTGTCTGACCCAACGACCTTGGCCTTGCGTTCGGTGAATATCTCGACCCTGGCTATCCAGTCCTTGAGGCAAACCAACGCATCAGACTTGTTCTTGAGGAAATAGGCGCACGTGTACCTCGAGCGATCGTCAACAAGTACTATTAGGTTTTGGGCCCCTCCTTCCGAGCGAACGCCCATCGGTCCGCAGAGCGCGGTGTGAACGAGGTGGAGAAGGCCTTCAGCACGAGATTCGCTTGAAGGAAAGGGAGGGCGCATGATCCCGCCCAAGACACAGCCTTCGCACACCTCAGGCTTGGTGGTCGAGTGAGCGACCGCACCACCAGTGCTTAGGCGACCGAAGAGAGCCCGAGGCGAGGTGATCGAGCATTCGATGTCAGACTTCCCAGCTCGCCCGTGCGCCCGATGGCTTGACACCTCGAGCTATGAGGAGTTGCGTCCACAATGTAGGCCTTGTCCCTGGGTGGTGAGTACAGTACCTCAATGGCGTTCTTTGGAACACGGCAGACTGAGCTCTCGAACCGAACGTCTGCCCCCTGGCTTGTTCAAGTTGGGGACTGAGATGAGGTTGAACCCAGGCCCAGGAACAAACAGACCTCGAGTGAGCGTGGCCTTCTCTTCCTCGAGCTGATGAGGGAGACCGGGCCGTGCGAGATAGCCTCGAGCAAGCTGTTCCCGGCTGTGATAATCCGAGTTACCGCGTTGAGCGACTCGATGTTCTCCAGCAGAGATTTGTCCCTAGTCATGTAATCACTAGCCCCAGAGCCAATGATCCAGCGGTCTGAGCGAGCGACAAGAGAGAGGTGAGAGCCGGTGGTGAAGAGGAGGGGTTCGACCGAGCTGGTGGCGAACGAGGCGAACATCCGAGACGAAGGCCGCTGTCTCGTTCGGTTTGTTTGCCTGCGCAGGGTCTCCATCAACTCCCCCGTGAGTCCGAGAGTCATCGCGCCTTTCACTCAACTTGCCTCCATCTTCCCCCTCGTCTGCTCGATACGCGGCTACATGGACTGTTGCTGACCGCGCCGTAGCCGTCCGTCTTTGAGGAAGACCCCTCACCCTCACCGCCACCTACTACCGGCAGCAGATGAAGAGCCTGGCCAAGCTCCGTGCTGTGCCAGTGCCCTTCACCATCCTCACCGCCATAGAACCGCCGGTCTTGCGTGATACTCTGCTCGACAACTTCCAGGCCAGTCAAGCCCTGCTTTATATCATGCCCACCAACAGGCCGGACATCTCGTACACTGTGTCTCGTGACGCGGTCAGAGAGATGCCGCAGGCTGTCCTTACGCACCGTGCCTCGCTCTGGCCCAAGCTGTCCAATAAAGGCCAGGACATTTGTCTTATGAAACTCCATTTCCATGGTTGAGCTTCTCGCGGAGCACGCACCTGCCAGATGCCGCCACGCACCACTCGGGCGTGGACGGTGAGGAGCGAGAGGAAGCCGCCCTCTGCTTCGCAGAAGGCTCACCCCGGGTCATGCGCACGACTTCGGGACTCAGCCGCAGTTGACTTCCCCAAAGTGGATGCGGTCATCCAAGCGGGCACACCCTACACACTCATTGACTTTTCTCAGCGAGTCAGCAGGGCCGGCAGACGGGGCTAGCGCAGCTACTTCCATGTCATCGGTGAAGCGCAAGATGCCTGGATCCCCTGCCATATCGCGATGCTCAATTAATGGCTTGAGGACACCACTCGATGCCACCGTTACCTTCGTAGCCGGCTTCTGGATGGCGAGGCGGTCACCTGTGCCAGTCTGCCAAGCTGTCCCCTTTGCACCCATTGCAACCGCCCGCATACCCAGCCACACCCGTGCGCACACAGACCCTACCTCCAGCCGCCTTGTCCAGTTGGACGCCAATGTCTACACAGCCTACCTTGGTGCCACCCTCCAATCGCAAGCCCTCCCAGTTGGACTTCTTCCCGATTCCAACAGAGCCCACCCCGGCAAGATCTTCTCACCAGGATCCTTCCTCCTTAATCCCATCCGCTCATTCACTGCAACACTCCCCGGCCTTCGTAATGAACACATGCGAAGATGGCGGCCCCGAGTGAAGGGGTTGCTGTCACTGGTGTCTTGCTGACGGCAACCGGGACAAGGGTCACAGCACAGCTGGCTGTCCCCGGGCCAGGAGAGATCACCGCACCTGGCTTGCCGCCAAAATGGCCTGGAAAGCTGCTTTGCTTTCAAAGAGCGCAATGTCTCCTGCTTCCTATGCTTGTTCCCGCTGGATGATATGGCCTTCCATGTTGACAGCGGTGCAAGTACAGCGACATTGTCCCTGAGACGCCTTATGCCCTCTAGAGTGGGCAAGCAAGCCCCCAAGTGGAGACGATCATGGGTTACCGCTGGGATACAGAGTCCGCTTGGCGCAGCTGGCTCTGTGCAGACCAAGGCTTCAACACCTGCCCACGCACCTGGCTTGTCACCGGGTGGATGCTTGCCGGTGTCCTGGATGTCCTGGATGCCAATGGCAAATCCGTCTGTGTGGCGGTGAGGTGCCCCTTACCGACGAGACATGTATGATTGGCCCAGACCCCCCCCCCCCCCCCACCACGAAGTTGCCGGACCCACTCCGGGCACAAGTTCACCATGCAGTGGGCCATGTCACGTTCCTTGTGAAGCACGCAAATCATCAACACGGGCGAGGACGAGCCATCAAGCTTGACTAAACCACTGTGAAGTGGGGCTCCCCCATCAGCGACGGGAGGTCCAATGGCGCTGGTAGCGAAAGGGGTCGAGGTGGTGGCCAGGAACATACGCGCTAGGAAGAACCGCGGGAACGCTATGCGAGCACGCATGATGCTGAGGTCACACTTCCTTCGCTGAGCTTGGCTTCCGACTTGAGTTCGGTTGGAGGTGGGAAGGAGATAGGGTTGACTTGCTCTCAGGATCGAATGCGGTACGAGTCAAGATCATGTCTGTCCGGGCCTTTGAAAGCGGGAAACCACAGCGGTGTTGTCATTTCGCTGACCGCTGTCCGTGGCGGGACAGGTGTTCTGCTCCGCGGGCTGGCAGTTCGAGAATGCATATGCAGGCGACAAGCCTGAGACAGGACCCAAGGCGGAAAAAACGCGCGGCAGCGTTCGCCGCGTAAGCCTCGACTGTGCGGTCCGGCTGCGTATATACCAGTCGGGGAGAGTGGCACAGTTGTCGGGGGAACCTGCCTTAAGTCATTTCGTTTCCTGACGGAGACGGAGGTACCCAAGACATGGAGGTCATCTCAGAACTGGGTCGTTTGGGCTCTGCCGCCCGCACTCTCTTGGCAAAGGTACGGTAACAGAGTCTGTAGGGATGATTCGTTTCGCGCCCTTCTGCCTCCGTTCGCATGATTAACGAAACACCGAATGGCTCCCGAATTTGCAGACATTGAATCCGGTTCAAAAGACAATGGCCGAGCGAGGGTGCCGCTGCGCAGGTCTAAAGGATGCGCGGGTGGCGTCGTCCTGCGGAAAGTACCTGGTTCGGGTAGGCGGACTTCAAGCCGCTGCGAGCGCGAGCGGGATCAACATTGGCTCCCATGTGGGCCGGGAGTACGAGTACGGGGAATTCAGAACTCTTACCCACGAGATTCCAGGGTGGCAAAACAAGAATAGGATAAGCCGAGTAGAAAAGCCATGGCGGATGTGCACGAGGAATTTCTGTCCTTGCGCGCCCTCCACTCGTGCCTGGGAACAGCTTCTCCGCCACCGGCCTTGGAAACGGCCGGCTGTGTTGAATGCAATTGGTCTCATTGAGAATCGTGTTCAGGCTCAACCATCACGATGTTGGAAGACCGAAGCAGTTCAACGGAGTTCAAGCATGACATGGTACCCCATCCCACTCAGCGGCGCGCTTCGTTCGGCTTTGGATCCCACCCGTCGTGTCTTAGCAGGTTTACGTCCGGGCAGCGCCCTGGGTTGATCCTGGACGTCGGTTTGAACACCTCATGACTTTGAAATGTGCGCAATCCCTCTCTACCCACCACGGTTGTGATCCCTGATGCCAGGGTACAGGCAAGATCATCGATGTGTCCCCCCACACTGTTCGCTACGGTACGTCAGTGTTCTATCACAGTTCTACGTCCCAACTGGCTCCGACTTAACAAGAAGGCGTAGGCGGCGAATTTTCCGGACCTAACGTTTCCGGCACGATCCTCTCTGGGACGTCTATATTCTCCGCAGAAGGATACACCGACGAGTGGACCCGCTATCTTGACAACGCTTGAACACTGAAAACCACGGACGGGGGTATCATCAATCTTGGGATGGCGAGCCCGAGGCACGGGAAGCGAGACCTGTTGGCATGCTCGAGCAGTGGCAGTGTGCACAGCACCGCATGAGGACCGTGCGGCGGCGCATCTATGCGGCGCACTTAACAGTCTGCAGAGGTATAATAGAGCAGCTCGAGCAGGTCGAGATCGATGCATTCCCCACTGCGTTCGTAACAGAGTTTAACTCGATCTGATTCCTCTTATCAACCAAGTTGGTACCCGGTAATCCACGAGGTGGGGTTTCATGTAACGGTGCTAGGGGGTTAGGGGGTTACATCTCGGTTCTGGTGCGTTATGAAGCTCTGCTCTACTCGTCTAGGTTACTTATGGCTCGAAGCAGCGCGCTCTGGCCCTCAGCAAGCCGAGGGAGAGCCGCCTGACAAGCTGAGAGTAAACTCCGCCCGTCATGATCGATTTCCAAAGCTTGAGAGCATCCCTAGCGTCCGTTTTCATCATACCGCCGAGGGAGAGGAGGAAAGGCCTGAATGGTCGGTCCGAAGGTGGGTGTCGGTGTCGTTTTTCCCTTGCCAATGTGTTGAGGTGTTTCACAACGAGTTTGACAGTCCTTTAGGCCACAGAGTCATCCTCGGTGGTTGCTGGCGGCAGTGTGGCGGTCTGGGAATCCTGGGAGGCCAGGGAGACGATGGCAATGTCGATATCCTCGCTCGAAAGGCTACTGGGGGGGATCCAATGATCCTGATGTCGTTCCTGCGCCGTGTGCCCGTGATTAGGGGCTCTAGGTGGACCTGGACCCCCTCCACTGTCGCTAGGGCGGTTCCAATGGCGCGTTTAGCCTGTTCATGTCTAGCCACGGTCCCGGGTGCTCTCGTGAGGCATATCGCGTCATGTCCGAGTTTGTTCCGTGCCCCGCAGTGCCTGCAATGGGTTGCGGTCCCAGGGAGCAGAGTCCGAGCGTGCAGAGCCGCCGAGACCTCGAAGCAGGTGAACCGGAGAGCCGTGGAGAAGGGTATGACTGATGGCCACTTCCTTCCAAGCAGGGAAGACGCTTCTATGACCGATTTGACGCTCTGCGGGTCAAGGGACTCGAAGAGGGACTCTTTGGTCGCTAGGAACGCTTCCTGCAACCGTTCTCGCTGCGATAGGACTTTCTGGTTGGGTGTGTCGATGTTTTGGTCCAGGAGGGGTGCTATGAGGGTATCGGAAGCCTCAGCAGCGGCCGCGAACCCGAGAGGGGCACATGTCTTGAAAGATAGGACGCCTATGCCGCCACGTTTGTCTGGCAGGGGGATAAGAGCGTTGTCTACGGCCAGGGACGGTGCTGGAGACGCTGCGGCGCGGATCCTGGGCACAGAATTGGCCAGAGACGCGTCCAGACGTTCCCAGAGGTGCACCAAGTTGTCTGAACGCAGGGACACGCTGCAAATGTCGCATGTTCTGTTGAAGAAACTGTCCGAGGACCAGAAGGGCGTGTTGGGGAGGCTAGTCGACCAGTTTGGCAAGCAGATCTTCTTCTGCGGCAATCCTAGCCTCGAGAAACGCTCTCTCACCACTGTGGGACCCATGGAAGCTGCAGGCCGGTCTCCCTTGCCTCCTGAAGTGCCGTGGTCTTGCTCTTCTCCATATTGAGTTGGATAGATGGCCTGGCGAGCTGAAAAGAAGGCCTGGACGTCCTCCAGGGCATTGGGATCATTGCTGAGGATGTAAATGTCGTCGAGGTAAGCGAGAATGAGCCGTTCGGGCCCAAGGGTCGACGCGAGGTCGTTCAAGAGCGCTCGTATACCAAGAGAGAACATGATGGGACCGAGGGGATCACCCTGACGCACTCCCTGGGCCGCGGAGACAGTGTAGGTGGCCCCAGTCTCTCTGTTTGTCAGAATGAGGTTGGACGGCGACCCGTAAGCCCATTTGCCCGCCCGGCAGAGGCTGGGAGAGAAGCGGCGCAGTCCCGATGCAATTTCTCTTCGCTCCACCGTGTTGAATGCGTTGCTGAAGTAGAGAGGTGAGATGGGTGAATGACCGGCCTAGGGAGTTGTCGAGAGCCCTCTGGGCCACCCGAATAACTGGTTCTACCCCTCCCTTGGTTCCCACACCGAACTGGAAGGCTAGGAGGAAGTCGGGTCGAAAGATATGCCGCAGAATGGCCTTGGTGCACAGCCGGTAGATCAGCTCGCCCACGGCTATCGGTCTGTAGCCTCCATCGGGTCTGAGAAGCGCTGTGAGCCGAGAAGAATACAGCATGGGTTGGCCTGGAGCTGTGCCAGTGACTATGAGACCGGTGAGGGTGTGCAGGGTGTCAGTGGTATTCGCGGTAGGAAGCGGTAGTGGCTCTTCATCATCGAGGGTCTCGTCACCGTCGTCCTTGCCATTATCGCTTGTTTGTTTTACCCGGTATGATTGGTCCTGGGACAGGCAGCGCCCCCCCACTAATTGCGCCATTCGTAGACTACCCCACGACGACCAAGTGAATCACGGAGGAAGAGAAGACGCTGGCCTTCATCGGTATAAGCGGCGGGCAACGTCAGCGCCGAAGAGGAGATCATTCTCACACACAAGCAGGCATTTATGGCTTCGGTCAAGGACATGCGCATTTGGGTGAGTGCACCCTTCGCTTGCTTGGAAGTGTTATCGCTAAACCCAACATAGGGCTTTTTGCTCTTGTGCAAATCTCATCACCTGCGCTGGGTCCATCTCCTACTTCTTTCCGAACCTCATGACAGCTCTCAGTTACTCGAGAAACAACGCTCGAAGTGTGTGTCCGGGACCCTGGGCGCCCATTCTGTCTTGCTGACCTTGGGTGCCAGTCTTTGGCATTTCGGCAGATATGAAGGCGGTCCACAGTTTAGGAGCATATGTTCTCGGCGTGTTATCGTTCGTTATTTGCGCAACTGTCAAGAATAACACGATCCGGTAAGGGGCCCTTCTCGGGCACATCTCCTTGTGCCCTTTGGCTGCCGCTGACGCTGCTCACAGCTATGTTTTCATCTGCTTTGGTGGTACAGGGATTTGGACGGCCACTCCCATCTTCCTCAGTTGGATGGTCACCATGTTCGACGGTCGGGAGAAGCGTGAGGTCTCCATCGCCCTGGTCAACGGCTTTGGCAACCTCGCCTCCGTTGACGGATCGATCCTCTGGCCTTCCTCAGACGGACCCATGTACCACATCGGCTTCGGCGTCATGACAGCCTTGCTCGGAGCGGCTGCCAGTCTGAAGACCGTCCACTAGCGGGTATACGATGACAATGGTGTCATGAGATCGTGAACGGGGCTTGATGCCCGGAAGCATGTCGTTAAATGCATGTAGTCGAATGGGAGGCTGCGGCAATTCGTATGAAGCCGTCCATGGTTTCGAACGGTCGGGGGTAACAGCAAATCAAAATGCCATTATGTGCACATGCAGCTATGGGGTGAATCCTTACCTTCGATGGCATTGCAGCCTCTAACGCTCCACAAGAGTCACCTATTCGCACGTCTGCCATGAATGCGAAACACCTCGGTGGCTTTGCTAGACCAGTAGGACAAATGGAACAGTGCTTGTGAGCAGGTAGCGGGAAAGCATAACCTCGCATATGCCCCGTCTGTCACCGACCTGCGGGGTCCTTCGAGGGCCGTCGTGAATGCGGATAGTCTTTGTCGGGACTCAGCTCCTCGAAGGGGTAGACCTCTCAAGGTCGCCGAACAAGGGTCGGACGACCTGAGATGCGGCTTGAAGTGGTTCCGCTTTCGTCTCCACCATTCAATGTTCGAAGTCCTGCAGCCAACTGAGAAGCCTGGACTCAGAGACGAAAGCGGGAGCGATGGCGAAGATCGTTTCTCTCTGGGTTTCTGTCGTCATCGGCGCGAGAATGAGACGGACATGGACGCCTGGGCCTGACTTGTTAGGGAACTCTGGCTCGAAGGCGAGACGACCACCGGAACAAGACCACCGGCATCCCCTTGGACGTTGACGTGGAGAATAGCAAGGGACTGCAATCCATCTGGTTCGTGACCCGCAGATGTCCACTTCGCGGCACCTTTGGAGACAGGAAAGTAGATATTTACGAACGCCGGGCTTATGTGTCTCCATGGCTGCGAGATAGAGGCCTTTGGACGAACCGCAGCACGAGTGCTGGCCTGACATAGTATCTCCGTGTACAGTGTATCAAGGCGTTGATATCTCGCACAACGTTCCACTCACCCTTGACCTCCCATCCTCATCTACCTTCACTCCTCGCACCTTACCGATTCGTCAAGCCATCACCATTCATTCCAGCTCGCTCTCACGTGCGAGCGTTGTAGGTGGCGCTTCGATCGAGATCGAGGACAGTTTTGTGGAACGTTCTCGGCGGGATCCTCCTGTTGAAAAGCTCGTCCAGCTCATCGACGTTTCGACCAGCTGTCTCTGGGATGAAGCAATAAGCCCACACTGTGCCGATGACCCCAGAGCCCGCAAATATCCAGCCGACCTTGCCTACCCGGGTCAGCATCCAAATGCCTCATGAAAGCAGCGGGAGGACTCACCCTTCAGGTCGGCTTCGTTGGGGTTCAGGAGGTAAGGCATGATCACGACGAGGACCCCGATCCAGAAGCTATTGACGCAGGTGCCCCAGCCGATTGTCTTGCTCCGTAACTTGGCGGATCCGAGCTCGCCGTTGAGAGCGTACGCAACGGGACCGATGCCGGTCTCGAAAACACACATGTAGATGGCCGTGAAGGCTGCCTGACCCGACAAGGCGCCTTGAGCGGGGATGACCGAGCGGATGGCGAGGCCAAGACAGTCGAGCGTGCAGGCGGGCATGCCGTATAGGAAGAGGGGCCGTCGACCGACGTGCTTGATAAACGCCAAGCCGAGCAGGTTGCCGACAAAGCCACACGCCAGGACGCCGATACCGAGTTAGAACGACTGCTCAGCTGGAAACCCCGCAAGCTGCAGTTCGTCAATCGAGGACCACGGACAGACGCCACTCACCTGAAAGAAGTAGGTCGAGAAGCCGAGGACAAACTGCATGCCGACCACTTCTTGGCAGATGTAGGTCATGGCGACGGCAGTCGACCCGATCCGGTTGCTGCCTGCTCATACCTTGGAACGTGTAGACGACCTCGCGGAGCCACCAGTTTACGCCGCTGCTGATGGCGTAGAGCAGTAGCGGTCGACCCTTGGCATTGACACCGAGGAAGAGCGAGTATCGCACTTCGAGGGGCAGGTTGGAAGATGGAGACGCAGATTGGACAAATAGGATCAGGTAGTGGTGGTAGATCGCAAACACGACCTTGGTTGATCAGTCAGAGCTTGGAGGTGTCGCGCCCTCGGCTCACCTCTGCCAGGGCGTAGCCGGCAAAGAGCATCGCTGAAAGGCCGCCCTGCCCGCTCATACCCCCACCCAAGACGATGTGCCAGACGAGATACGCACTGTGACAGTCAGGACAGCCACTCGATAGTCGATCGGAGCTGCGGTTCGCACCATGACAGAGCCGTGATCATCCACACCGACAGAATCACCCCAAGTGCGATGTAGTATCCCTGGTCCGGCTTTTTCGCCTCGATCTCCCGTGGGTATTTCTCCTCCGGCAGGTGGACGAGGTCCGGCCTGTCCTCCGCCAGGGGCACCGAAAGGTGCTCGTCGATGATTTCCACGCTGGGGATGGATAGGAAGGAAGGGGTCGGGGAGAGCATCGGAGCGCTGGCCCCTGAGTTGGGGTGGCACCTTCCTCCGAGAAGTCGATGGGTCGATCTGGGATGGCTCTCGAGATTATACCTACGGCTGCGCGGCTGAGAGGGAGGCGGCGAGCAGGGGGAGCTCGATGTGGGTTAGGGGGGTGCATAGCGTGTCTGTCTGGTCTACGGAGTTCTACGGTGGTATGAACGCCTTATAGCTCAAAGCTGCGGACCCTCGCCTGCAACAGGCAAAGGCTCAGCCGTTTGAGCATCAGGTTGTATGTCCCACGTGTCATTACCCGTTTCCAGGAGGCGAAGACCTTGGTGGTGCTGCCATTCATCATGCCACCGAGCGAGAGAACAATGGGGTGGAAGGGGAGATTGCTGGTTGGGCGGTGGCGGACCTTGTGATCGGCGACAGAGTCGAGGTACTTGTTGACCAGCCGGGACGGGTCGGAGTCCTGATTCGGGAGCTTTGTGGCACGGGCATCCTTGTTTGCCAGAGAGACGACCGTGAGATCGTACTCGGCGTTGGCTAGCCCCGTGGCCTGAGACCCGAGCAGAGAGAATACCTGGATGTCATTGCGTCTGCTGGTCTGGTGGCCGAGGGGTTCAAGTCGGACTCGGGTTCCAGGGGTCGAGGCAAGGGCCTGTCCCATGATGTGCTTCGCTCCTTCATGTCGGGCTACCCTCCTGAACTTCTCTGGAGGCAGACCTCGGGGTGACCGAAGAAGTTTGCTTCCCCACAGTTGGTACAGTGGGCCTCTAGCTCGCCGGCCAGGGTACGTAGCTGGAGGGCTGCCGCGACCTCAAAGTCGGTGAGGCGGAGAGAGGGCTGGAATGGTATCGTGGTGAGCCAGACCCTGCCGAGCTTTGACGATGCCTCGACCACAGCCTTGGCCTGTTCAGGGGTCAGCGAACCAAGCAGCGCCTCCTTGTTCCCGGTAAAGATCTCCTGGCAGCGTTGGTATTGGGTGGTAAGTTGGGTGCTGGCCGGGAGCGTTCCGGGGGTGAGGATGGGGGCTAGAGTGGTGTCGGCAGCCTCTGACGCTGCGGCATAGGCGTGGGGTGCTACCGTCTTGTAGGACAGGATGCCTAAGCCGCCCATCTTGATCGGCAGGGAGATGACTGCGGCGTCAAGTTGGTGCGTGGGCGTGGGAGGCCTCGGATCCTGGCCACTGCTTCTCTCAGGGTGGTGTCGAGTTTGTCCCATAGGTGAATGAGGTCGTTCGACTTGAGGGACCGCTGCAGGTGTCGCAAGTTCTGTTGCACACACACCCGCAAGACAAGCAGGGCGTGCTGGTGCGGCAGGTTGATGAGCTTGGCGACGGTTGCAGCCTTGTGGTCGATCTTCTCCTGGAGGAACTGCTCCCTGGCTGACCGTGAACCGACGCAAGTCCCCAGCATCCTGAGGCCATCGGTGCGGATGTCCTCCAGAGCAAGCATCTTGCACTTCGTCGGGTTGAGGCGGATGGATGGCTGCCTCTCGTCAAAGAAGGCCGTCGTCTGCTCCAGTGCCGAATCATCCGGGCTGAGGATGTAGATGTCGTCAAGGTAGGCCAAGATGAGTCGGTCTGGGCCGAGGGTGGAGGCCAGGCCTCTGAGCAGTGAGCGTATCCCAAGCGAGAACATGAGCGGTCCCATGGGGTCCCCCTGCCTGACGCCTTGCGCCGAGGTGATGATGTGTCGCCCCTCAGGTGAGCCGAGCACAAGGTTGGAAGTGCACCCGTATGCCCATCTCCCAGCCCGATACAGGATGGGAGCATACTGGCGGAGTCCCTCGGCGATGTCCCTCCTGTCGACAGTGTTGAACGCGTTGCTAAAGTCGAGCGAGGTGAGGTGGGTGTACGGTCGGTCCAGGGTGCCCTCCAGAGCACGTTCAACTGCCCTTACCACCGGCTCCACTCCACCCTTGCTCCCGACACCAAACTGGTACGGCAGCAGGAAGTCACGTCGGTTGGAGTGCCGGACGATGGCCTTGGTTGCGAGCCTGTAGATCATGTCCCCAACTGCGATTGGGCGGAGGCCTCCATCCGGCTTGCGCAGGGGTGTGAGCCTGCTAGCACACAGCATCGCCTGTCCGGGAGCTGTCCCAGCCATGATGAGGCCAGTCAGCGTGTGGATAGCCTTGAGGAAAGCGGGCACCCGTAGAGCGGTGGCCAGGAGGTGGTGCGTCCAGCCGGACAGACCCGGCGAGGTGTCTGGCTTGAAGGTCTTGAAGGCGGCCATGATCTCCTCCTCAGATGGGATGTCGCCCGAGCTCGGGCCGTCGGTCGGGCCAAATGGGTCTGCAGCTCCAGTTGGGTGCTTGTCTTGAAGGGCTGCAACCACCTCGTTGTCCACGGTGGCTACAGCAGCCGTCCCTGCAAGCCGCCTTGCAGCACTGCCCAGCCGTCCCTTCTCCACATCCTTGACGGCTGTCGTTGTCCTGGGTACAGTGCCATCACTGGGCTCGGGCCTTGGCCAGTCGACTCGAGGGTACCGCTCCAGTCGGGCCTTGAGGCCTTGCTTGAGTCCCGGGGCAAGACCGGCCTTGGGAAGGGCGAGGATGTTGAAGAGCGTGTCATCACCCGGCTCAGCCAGGAAATCTTTGGCAAGGCGTTCCACACATCCAGCAAACACCCCGGCTGTGGCACTTTCATCAAGTATCTGCGATCCGTAGGGATGACTCTTATGAAACACGAACGACACGTTCGGCGAGACGCGATGTATCCTCAGCCCCGGGGACGTCGTCGCCCGATTTTACTCATGGGAGAGTTGGACTGGTCCTCGTCCTCACCGGCCATGACGTTTAGCACCAGTGCATCCCGCTCAAACGCGGTGCCTAAGAGGTACAGGTCCTCGTCATCGGCTGCTTCATGATCGAGCGCAGGGGCGTTAACGGTGTCGGGTGGGCTGGCGACGGGGTTTGCTCGTCGAGATGGGGCAGAGTGCCGCGCCCGCCGAACGTCGTTCACCATGTCGAGGGTGCGCCTCGAGGTGGAAAGAGTCATGTACCCTGTTCCGGGCTGTGTAGGGGGAGGGAACAATTGGATCGGAGAGAAGTTGATCGATTGAGCCGGCACGTTCCCTCCGGATCCCATGGCGTTCTGGCTCGCCCCTCTCTGCGACTGGAATGGGCTCGTATACGCCTCCATCGGGACACTCCTTTCAGGCCGAGCAACGTTGCCTGACTGTACGGGGCTCGTAAACGTCTGTGTCCTCATGGTGGTCTGCGAGCCCATCACGGCAGTCGGGTCAAGCTGCTTCTCTGGGGTCCTTCTCCGCCTCTCCTTGAGAAACGTACACGCCATCCCCGTCTGCACGCAAAGCACCCACGGATCGCCTGCGCGCGGGATCACGCACCCTTTTCGCCTCGAGCGGCAGTTGTCGCATGACTACCAAACTCGTCGAGAAACACGTCAACGCCATCGCAAGGGAAAAACCACGCCTTCACCCGCCCTCTGACCGACCACTCAGGCATTTCGTCCTCTCCCTCGGCTGTATGATGGAAACGGGTGCTAGGGACGCCCTCAAGTTTTGGAAATCGATCATGACTGGTGGAGTGTACTCCCTTCTCGTCAGGCGGCTCTCCCTCGGCTTACTGAGGTCCAGAGCCGGCTGCTTGGAGCCACAAGTAACCTAGACGAGTAGAATAGAGCTTCATAACGATACCAGACCCAAGATGCAACCCCGTAACCCCTAACGTGGATACCGGCGTCGATCCTCCCTTGCCACAGAGTCTCTCGACGAGTTCGGCGGTTCTTTGGGCCGCAGAGTCGTCCTCGATGGAGCTAAGGGTAGTGTTGCGGTCTGGGAAGCCTGGGAAGCGAGGGAGATGGTGGTGATGTCGATGTCTTCGCTTGAGAGGCCTCAAGAAGCGGATCCGGTGATTACGATGGCCGGCATGCCAGAAGTCCTGCCATGTTGACCGTCGGATCTTGCCGTGCCACCCCCTAACCTGTCTTTCACCTCCCCGACCGCCATACATTTTGAATACAGTGGCCAGATACATCGCAGCTTTGAGCTGTAAGGCATTCCTAAAGCCGAATAACTTCGCATACCAGGACAGACGCGCTATGCCACACCTAGCCCCCTAACCCGTCGCACGCTTCCTCGCTTGCAGATGCCAGAGTTTGATTGCAGCCAACCCCACGCTGAGCCGAACGCCACGACGGGCCAACAATACACTGCTCCCTCATTCTTTGACGCGTGTCTTACCCGTCTCAGTGTTACAGCGAGTATATAAAGTCCTCGTTCTGAAGATCGGTCCTGTCCGCGCGTCAGCTGGCTCAATCGCCCGGATACGTGAAGCCCGCTCACAAGTCCATGAACGCCTGCGCGTTGTACGCCTCCTGGTGGCCCTCGGCGATCATCGCCTCCATCTGTCGCTGCCTGAGCTTTGCCCAGTTGACAGAGCTCTCAAGCGAATAGTCGATGTGGGCACCCGTCTTGCCTGCAGCGCGCCGGCGCTTGACGTTGCGCTGGTTGAGGAAGGCGAGGTAGAACGTCTGGAGGATGATGGTGCCAAACATGATGCACAGGACTATCAGGTTCGCCGTCAGACCGTCCTTGTAGTAGGGCGCCTGGTTGCTCTTGTAGAGCTGGGGTCCGACAATGTTCCCGACGGTCAGGCTGGGGGATCAGCTCGAGTTGATGGGATGCAGTTTACCCAAGGTAGAGCATGCCAGTCGTCGTTGTCTTCTTGGTGTGCCCGGCGGTGTTGGCGAAGCTGCAAAGGTCAGACGAGCCTGCTATTAGATGGTCCACTCACGCCCAGGAGAAGATGATCGCAGTGATGCACTGGAACACTTGGAGGATAAAGTAGACCGCGAGCAGTTGCGACTTGTACTGAGTGCCTCGAGGCATGGCGTAGAGTGCGGCCGCAGCGGCGAGGGGGAAGGCCGCCGCCCCGAGTAGCACGGGCGACTTGCGTTTGGTGTACTGGATAAGGATCGCGGAACTAGTTAAGTCAGCGAGGCGGAATTGATATTGGGTGGACCTACAGGATGTTCGAGACGATGCCGATACCGCCCGGAATCATGTTGTAAAGGATGGTCTGGAAGGTGGAGAGACCGAATCCCTGGAGGATGAGGGCTAAGGCATCAGGAGGGACTCGAAACTGTGAGACCTACGCCCAAAGGCTCCGATACCTCCAGAGACGAGTGAGATGCAGAAGACTGTATGTGTCAGCCCCATTCTTGTGGCATAAAGGCTTCGCACTCACTCATGACCACCCACATCCACGACTTTGGGTCGATGAAGCATTCGATCACCTGCTTCCACTTGAAGTGCTGGTTCTGAGTACCCGTGTTGTTGAATCGGATACGCTCGATGGCGACGTATTTCTGGTCATCGGTGAGCCACCTGGCGCTGGTCGGGTGGCGGGGCAGGATGAACATGGTGGGTATGGAAAGGACAACGGCGATCAGGCCGCAGATGAGGAAGATGAGCTGGTAAGAGTAGAGCTTGCTGGTGGCGTGACCAAGGCCATAGGTGAGGAGCGAGCCGAGGATCGTAGCCGTGCCGTTGGCCGAGTACCAGATGTTGTTGCGGAGAGGTTGCTCGCGACGGGTCCACCACATGGCGACGATGACCAGCATCGAGGGCGCGATCGACGCCTCGAACGTGCCGAGGATGAATCGCCAGACGGCGAGACCGGCAAACTCGGTGAACGCGGACATGATGCAGAGGGACGCGCCCCAGCCGAAGAAGCAGAAGCAGATCCATAGGTTCACCGGGAACTTAACCAGGGCGTACACGGAGACTGCGGCTTAGGACGGGGACTACGAGTCTGAGGATTACTCACGCGGCTGGAAGACGAGCTGGGCAAAGTAAACGATTGAACTGAGCCACGAGTAGTCCTGGCCCCTGCCACAGCGTCAGCGGGAAGCCGAAATGATGGAGAACGGACGCACTGGAGGTGTGCATCGGTGGTCAGGCCGAACACCGAGGCGAAAGACAGACTGGACTTGTCAAGCTGCTGAGTAAAGTAAATGTAAAAGATGCTGCGGCTGTCAGCAAAGGTCATGTAACCGACCGATCCTAGCTCACATTGGGAGGAGGACCTTGTCGATCTGCAGGAGTCAGTCCAGTCGCTTCATTGACCATGGTGCTCACCTTGTTGCGGACAACCGAGTTCTCCTGGGAGGTGATGTCTCGACGAGGGCCCGTGTACTCAGCGAGCCACTTTGCGCTGATGTCGCCGTCCTGGACGGGGTGCTCTTTCTCGGGGACCGCGTTGAGCGGCTCCTCGTGGTGGGCAACCTCGGGCTTCGCCTCGGGCATGATCTCGTGCTCGCCGTTGGTGGTGGACTGCATCGTGACGGATGTTGGTGTTGAGCTAAAGCAACGGTGTGGAGAGTAGCGAGTGGGGCCGGTGAGGCTCCAAGGTTGTAGTGTGGGGCTTGCGAGGTGGAACCGAGCCATGTTGTTATATACTCTTTTCTTTGCCTGCTCCTCACCAGCATCGGTTTGTCGCACCCGGCTGGCCGGGGACTGCCCCCGCGATTTGACCGAAACAGTGCGGCGACTGGGAGGGAACCGGTTTGGATCGGACCGGGTTGACCTCGTCAGAAGCAGGTAACCACGTCGACCTTGGCTGTATCAGTATAGGGGGTTTGAGAGAGATGCTTCAGCTGCGGAACCACGACATGCTCATGCTCGAGAAGCGACAACCCCCACCTTGGCCTTGCGGCTTGCATCCCTATTTTTGGTTCAACCCCTCGTGGGCGCTTAAGTGTTGCCTCCGCGGGGAACTATTCGGGACTCATGCTCGGACGAGGTGCCCCGGAGACACCGGCGCCGTGGAATGGTGATGTCTGCGGCTGCGGGGAATGCAGGGGACAACGTATTTGAATCAACCCGGACCGAGATCCGAATCGCCGTGAATTTCGAGATGAGCGTCAGGCATCGCCATCACAAGTGGGGGCCCGGCATCGAGCGGAGGTCATCGCGGCGAAAACGTTACACGGATGGGACCTGCCTACAAGGTATCCGTAATGAGCGCCTACCCCTTACGACGACCAGCTGTGCGGGAGATCTGAGCGGTGAGACGTCTTCCTGCGGACCCACTCACCACGTCACCACGTCCGCTCTACAGCGATGGTCTGAATGGGGTTCCGACCTGTCGCTGGGAGCGGAGGAGCAGGGCCTTCCGGATCCCAGCGATGTACCCCCGACTTCAAGCAGCCTCATGTTGGGCACAGCGTTCGGTTTCTAATCCCGCCAAAAAACCACACCATCAGGGTCGCAGCTGCCGGAGCTGAGTACGGACTCGACGCAGCGGGTCCGACGGGGATCCGGGCCGGATAAGGGGAACAGGCAGAGCACGGGACGGGAGGGGCGCATCCGAGTTCAGGAGGATGAAGTTGAACGGGAAGATGCTTTCATATAGACGGTAGAGACCAGCCAGCCCTGGTCTGATTCTGGTTTGTGCAGAGAGCATCTACGCAGCTTCGAGCTGCTAGATCGTCGGCCATATACCTATTGTGCACGCAGTATCGTCCCAGCACGTCCTTTTCCGAGGTTCTGCAGAATGCAGCAACACAAAGTTCCGCCGCCATTTGAGGCCGCATGCACAGTATCGTGATCTGCATGGTCAGGTGCGGTTCTCCTCCCCCACCCCGCCCTACATCCCTGCCTTTCAGACCGACAACAATCAAGCAGGCCGCGTCGCCTCGTATGGGTCCGGACCGGCCAGGGTGTTTCGGCTGCTCCATTCAGTCTGTTGAGGGGTGGGCAGAGCGCTGTAGCATGGGATCCTCCGGCTAGTGGCAGAATGCAGTGGAAGTGGTACGTGGTGACTGAGCGGCCATAGCCGACCATGCCTATCTGGACGATGCCTCACGTGGCTGCGGTTCCGTTGGTTTGGTGCTGCTGAGAGGCCAAGGAGTGCACGTCATCTCTAGCTGTCACTCCATCTTCGGTCACGCGCTCGGCTCAACAACATCCAGTCAAGACCGTCACCGGAGTGATTGGACGTCCCGTTACAGAGACAGTCCATCATTTGACCCCTCATAAAGTCCACCACCACGTTCCCGGACCTTGCATCGGCATTTCCTAGACGATGCCGTCCCACCCCTCCCTGGTGCCGGCATTTACCGTGTCCAATCGGACGCAGACAAGAACGGCGCGTTTAGGGCGCTGGATCCAGGTCCGGCCGTCCAGCATCCGGTCAGCAGCGCGCTGGTCGACAATCCCTGACGGGAGTTGGTTTAATCCAGAGGTTCAGCCAGGATGTTCGGATCGGGTGTCGGGCGCAAACACATACGGTAGGAACGACCCATCGCGTCGTCGTTGCCTCAATGGCCCAGTTGCCCCCGTTGATTGGCTAATGGCAACCGGCAACCCGGTCATTCGAGTCGGCATCGGCTAACCGTGCGGCCTAAAATTGCTGGGTGCCTAGATTCGGTTCCGGTGCAATCGGCAAAGTCTGATCTGGTTGTCTTCTGCTAGGTTGGTTCCGTCGCCGGGTTCCCGTGCCGTCGGGTGCATGGGGGTCCGTGCATGGTTGTAGCGCGACGCGGCGACTTACACCCCTAAAGCTCCCTCACCTGTGGACAAAGTGATCGGAGCATCGACAGGAGTGGACCTCTCGACGGCCTACGACGACGGGGACGTGCTAGAAGAGTTATCCAGCATTCCATGCGCACATGCCTGCATATATGGAGCGAGGATGGGACGGTTGCAGCTCGCCATACCGACAGGGAGTGACGTCCCATTCCCGTTCCAAGGTACCCTCTGGATCAATCGCGCCGCGCCCGTTGTCGCTCACCACAAGAACTCCTTGCCTCGCCACGCCGATCCTCTTCACGCTGAGAATACCCTTTGGCTGAAACTGAACACCAAAACCACGCACACTCTCGCGGTCACGTTTCCCTTCAGCACCGAAGCAAGCACAGAGCGCCACGCCACGCCCAACAAGCGACGTCGGAGCCGTCCAAGGGGAAGGCACCGGAGTATATCACCCCACCTCCCAGCCGCGGGTGGGGCTCCCCCTTCTTCCAACTTCGTCCACCGCTCATGACGCAGGCTCTGTCCGGCGAGGTGCATTACCGACTCGCCCGTCGGACTGCCGTCGCAGACCAAGCGTGCCATGTCGCACCCGCACCTCCAGTCGCCGCTGACCGCTGGCAAGAAGGGCAAGGCCAGAGGTGCCATGCGTTCACCCTAATCACCTTGATCGCACGGGCTCTGATGCTCTCCAGGCCCCGGCCAGGCCCTCCGCCGCGGTGACGCCTGCTTGATGTGTCGCGCAAAGAAGCTCGTGCGTGCTTCCGGACCATATCCCGTTAACTAAAGAAATGCACGGCGACCAAGCCCGTCTGCAACGAGTGGGCGAAACGTAACGACCGTGCGTGTACGATTCAGTCCGCGCGTCGACGGTGAAGCTCCAGAAGATGCTAGGTGAGCGAGCAGTGAGCAGACTTGTTATCTGCGGATGTCTCGCACACAAGGAGGAGCCCGAGCTGCCCGAAGCCCTCCCGACTCAACATTCTGTTGACGGCGTCGACGACCTCAACGGGCTGCTCAGTAACCTCCAGGTGCCGGTATCGATCCCGGCGATCACTTAAACAACTTCTTCGCTTTCCAGCAGCAACAACCCTCGCCTGCTTCCCCGTTCTCCATCCTACCGATCCAGGAGTGGCCGCTTGCGCTCCACACGTCGGCGGTCCCCGGCCTTTTAACCAACCCGGCCGCTATCCACCCGGGCCGAATGCCGGGGTCCCCCCTCAGTGAGAGCGTGGACGTGTCGATGTGGGACACGGCAAAGGTGGACCAGGCCCATCCCGGGAGCAGCACCAATTCCAGCGTCGGCGCCGGCGCCGGCTCCGAGTTTGACGCCAACGTGTTCACCCTCGGCGTCGACCCTCCCCTTCCCGATCCTTTCGCACACATCGCCCGGGCCGCCGCGGTCACAGCCCCGCTCACGATGTCCGGACACAACCCCACGGCCGCGAGCTGTTGAAGTCATTTCCCCCGCGTCCAAGCTGAGCGCGCCGCAGCTCGACGAGAAGAGCATTTCGCAATCCGCTCAGAACTACCTGTGAGCGACTGCGGCTCGACCTCGCTGACGGCTGGCTCGACCTGTATTTCGCGGCCTCGCGTGAGGCGTTTTAGTCCGAGCCGTTCACCGAGGCGCCGTTTCGGGCGAAGCTCGTTTTGACCCCGCGCAAGCGTCCCCACTCATGTCTCCTTCACCCCAGGTACCTCGTCTCCGCGTCGTCGTCGACCGACCATGTGGTGCCCCCGCTCGCCGACTCTCTCTGTGCCATTGCTGTTGTCCAGCAGGAGGAGGCGATGAGCCTTGGGACTGTGGTGGATCGACGTCGTCCTCTCCATCTTGGTCAATTTTGGTATGATATTCATGATGTGAGCTTTCTCAACTTTGGGGACGAAGCAAGCCAATTCACCTGACGCCGTGTCCAGGTTCACTCGACACGACCATACCATTGAGACGATATCTGCCGCATGGCTCCTTCCCATCGTGTCCTCTGTTGTCGCTGCCGCTTCAGGAGGCGTCGTTTCGACCGCACTTGCACCGTTCGACCCAGCTCTTGCCCGATCAACGGTCATCGTCTCCTACGTCGTCTGGGGCACCAGCGTGCCCCTGGCCATGTTCATCATCACCTTGTGGATCTACCGGTCCGCCTTATCGGGCACCCCAACCTCCGGAGCGTTCTGCTCGGTATTCCTACTATAGGGCCCTGCGGGCAAGGAAGCTTCGGGATCATGACGCTCGGCAACGTCGTCCGAACCCTGGCATACACCTACGATGTCGGCCTTTTCTTGACCGTCCCGCCCGAAGGTGTCAGTTGTAGCACCAGGATCCAGCGCGTGGCCGAGGCGGTCTATGCAGGAGGGATGGTAACCGGGATGGTCCTTTGGGGGCTAGGGCTGTGCTGGTACATCCTGGCTTTCGCCATGGTGGTCGACCATGTCCTTAAAAACCGCGACTTCTTCTTCCTCTCAAAGTTCTCCGTCGGTCTTTGGGCCATTACATTCGCCATTGGGTACGTTCATCTCAAGCTCAGGCGCAGTCGCCAGAGTCTCGCGGTCGGTGGCTCGCTGATTCGACCTCAGTGTGTTCGCTACTGCGACGACGACGTTGGCCAGCGAGCTCCACTCGCCAGCGTTCAAGGTTCTCGGCACCATTCTCTCCGTACAGGTCGCGCTGCACTGGCTGTACGTCAGCTGCATGACCATTTATAAGGCTTGCGACGGGACGATCTTCGCCGCTCCCGAGGTTGCCTCTTTCGAGGGAAAAGTTACGGTGCGGTGGGCGAGAGAGCGAAAGAGTGCTGAAGATGATAGGGATCTGGAGAAGGCGCACAACCCTAGACCTTCCGTGAATATGCCATGACCTCGCGTCAAGCGTTGTACTCGTACCAGCACCGATTATACGGGAAATGCCCCGCTCGAGGGCCCGCCCGCCTGCCTTTCATTATTCATTTACGTAAGAGGCGCTTGTTAGAACCCTATGGTTTCAAGCGCGCCATTTTGCGTAATGAATCGTATCGTATCGG
Organism: Saitozyma podzolica; assembly: GCA_003942215.1. NCBI lineage: Eukaryota > Fungi > Basidiomycota > Tremellomycetes > Tremellales > Trimorphomycetaceae > Saitozyma > Saitozyma podzolica. Next base: position 59,830 of record RSCD01000035.1, on the reverse strand, counting down.
GCATGTTACCCTGCTCAACGTCCATCTCTGTTAACAGTACAGGTAAAATGAGAGTTCCCACTTCGCCTGGAGCCTCTGAGGTAGGCTGTGGGCTGGCCAATCTGCCCTTGGGACGACCGAGGCTACAGCGGGAGGATCAATTCTGCGCGACCTTGGCTTTCCTGGTCGCCGCGAGCGTCCATTGCCTGGGCGGGGGTGTCCGCAGTGTGTCCAGCATGGCACAGGAGTGCTGCGGCGCCTTGTAGGCTCATCGACTTATCGGCGTCTTCTCGTGGGCCACCAAGGATGGGCAATTTGCCAGTTATATCTGAAGGGAGACCCATATGTCCAAGAAGCACCACCATGTAAACCAGTCGGGCTACGACATCTACTAGCTCAAGCTCCTCTGCGCGCACTTCGGGACCCGACTTGTCGGTACCTGATTCTGCTGGATGTTCGGCGACTTCCTCTTCTACGGTGCGAAGCTCTTTGCTTCTACCTTCATCGAGGCTATCGACCCGGCCTCTTCCTCTTCGGTCATGACAACCTGGCTCTGGAACCTGCTCAACGTCGGTGTCGAGATGTGATGCTAGTACCTCGCCGCTCTCCTCATCGATCACAAGTTCCACGGCAGGAAGAGGATGCAGATCATTGGTTTCCTCGCCGTCGGCATCCTCTATCTTCTCCCGGCCATCTGGTACACCCAGCTGTCGTCCAGGGCGCACATCCACGGCTTCCAAGCAATCTACTTCCTCTCGTCCTTCTTTCAGCAGTTTGGCCCGAATTGCACTACCTTCCTCGTCGCCGCCGAGATATACCCCATTTCGGTCCGCGCCACTGCCCACGGTCTGTCCGCCGCGTCGGGTAAGCTCGGCGCCCTCATGCCCGCCATCATGTACAACTACGCGTCGACCCGCACCGGCATTGTCTGCTGGTTCGGTGTCGCCGGTTGGATAGTTACATGGATTTTCATCCCCGACACGACTGGTCTCGACCTGCGCGAGCAGGAGCGATACCAGCACTACGTCCTCCAGGGCCACGAGTCCTAGTACCACGGCATCGCCATCCACCCCCGACACCTCTCGCCCTGGGAGCGATACGTCCTCCGGCGACGCATCGCTTCTAACCCCTAGCTGGATCAAGAGACCTGGATCAGAGAGCCCAGGGCTCTCTGGGAGCAACCGAAGATGGGCGCTAGAGGGGCGGCTTGCGAGACGACGAGGAAGAAGAGAAGAAGGTAACCCCGCTCAGCTCCAAGGCCAGCAGCCCCTTCGCGAGTGAGTGACAGACTGAACCCATTATTTTTGAGCTGTTCGGAATAGAAGGTGATGACTCCTGTTCAGACGAGAAGAACGGAAGAATCGTCGCCAGCGTCTGATGAAACGGTTCAACATCGTCCATATCTTATAGCTAAGGAAGAAACGAAATGGATTAAACCGCCAGAAAACTAACCCTCACTCTATCTTGGATGTTTCCCACGTCGAGGGAGGGAGCGACGAATGCTGGAGTGAGACGGTGTGGTGAGTGGAAGGGCCAGCTGGGGTATCCTTGTGATTGATGGACATGGTCGGCGACGAGCGACTGGCGAGAGATTGCGGCGCCTCTAGACCGGTGTGCCCGTAGGTCCTAGACCGAATCAAAGCAGCAGTGTTCATGCGGGGTTGGTTGTGTCCCTCGGTGGCATGATGAACGGCAGCACCACCAAGGACCTTGCTCTCTGGAAACAGTTTATGATACGAACAATGCAACCTGATGCTCAAACGACTGAGCCTCTGCCGCCGGCAAGCGAAGTTACGCGGCTTTGAGCTACACGACTTTTCTGGTAAAGATGATACCCGGCAGAAGAAGATGTCCGGGGCCTTGAATCAGATCTTTGTCTATGAATGAGCCTGTTCCCGCCATCCCTGCGGTAGTAGTCCTACGATACGCCTCCCAATCTCGTCTTCGCCCGTTCTCGAAGGTCAGCACTGTTCACTCCGATGCCCAAGTTTCATTTTCGCAGTGTTCCGGCCCCTATGTTGCATCTCCCACTTATCAGGTTCCCCGACCATGAGAACGCAAGCGGGAGTTGAAAAACATTTCGTTGGCTTCCTCGGATTCTCGCTTCCTCTATCTTCACCATGTACATGCACAACCACTATGAAGACCCTGTCAATTTCTGGCAAGGAACTCAATGATCTCAGAGACATGATTTGGGATGACCACCTTAGGAGGCACATTTGGATATGACCTGGCCGAAAACAACAACCGGGCGGACTTCCGGATTGACGCGATAACGCGGTTGAGTGAAATCGGTTGTCGCAACCCGTCTCCGCCTGGTTTGTCCGCGGGCAGGGGTTCTATGAAGTAATGTTGCCGCAGTGACTCCGCGTTAGTAAACCATGTGCCCGCGACTCGAAGAGAAACCGAAGTCGGAGGGGCCACCCTGACTTGCAGAACAAAGCCTTGCTTTTGGCCCCCTCTGGACCAAAGTTCGGTAGCCAGCAATTTTAGATCGCACAGCAGGCCGATGCCGATTAACGGGGCGCAACCCCTCGTGGCCACGAGTGTCACATTTGGTCGTTTCCGCCCCAAAGTCTCCGAGCGACGTCCCGTCCGCATACCTTGGCCACAACTCGGATCATTCCCTCGGTTGGGTCCGAAATCTGGAATATGGTCACTGCCTTACCTTGCGGCTTGTCGACCAGCCGCCAGTGCGACACAGGACGGCTGAGCGCGGATCCAGTGCGGGAAAAGCGCCCGGAAGGCATTTGCTGTTTGGGAAAGGCCTACATGACATCACCAGCCGGGCCGCCAGGCGGGCGCACCTGCAGTTTTATCCTTCGACATTGATTATGAGTTTCCGCGCCCAATTTGGAATTTTTACTCCAAAATTAGAGTGACGCGTGTGTGCAGACTACATCAACAAACCCAGCGTTCACGACTTATAAGGGTTCCAACCAGAGTCTTCCTCCCCCATACTGGCAGAAGACTGACGCCAGTCCCCTCTTTCAGACTCCTACCAATACTGATGTCCGATTGTCAGCTCCAAGGAAGAGTCCTGCCCATCCTTGCACCCCTTCGATCAGTCTCAACCGGCGGCGAAACCCGGGCTTAAGCGCGTCGACGCGGATACTGCCGGAGCCGCCGTACCCGGTTCTCGGGACCCGACCCACCCGACCCACGTGCCATCAGTGGACAAACCTTGAGCGCGAGTGCCTGCATGACCAGGGCCGACCGGGATCAGCCGGGTCGAACAGCTCAAAAACAAAGTCTCCGACATCGAGGCGCTCCTCCGATCAGGAGCACCGTCCACTCCAACCAACACCAACACCGACATCTCTGCTGCTAGTGGTGGCGTGCAGGCTCGTGCGGCTGCTCCAACAACTCGAGGGACGTCGAATCGGCAGCCCTTCCAACGCCACACTATCGATCGATCGATGCAAGTCGCTACTCAACCTGCGGCAGAGGTGAAACCCAACCCGAGACGCAACCTCGCGCATCGGGTTCAGCTCCCACTTTTGACGTCTATCCCCCAATCGGCGCCCTGACAGACCTCAAGTTGGTTAACCCCGGCGTTCTCGAAACATTCGCGCGGTCACAATCCTGGGCAAGCTTAGACTCCTCGAGCTCTCTCCTGGCTCAATGTTTGACGCGGCTGCAACCGGTGCGAGGACGGGCGTGGCACAGTCCAACTCTTCGGGCCAGGGCACATCGATCGAGCAGACGCTTCAGTTATCAAACCTCGATCCTTGGTTCAGAGACCCCCCCCCCATTCGTTAGAGCCAGCATTGACAGCGGTGTCACACTTCCCGCCGCAACGATTACAGCAACCACATGAGCAACAACAGGAGCAGCCACCGATATCCATCGACATGCCTGACACCCTCGCTTTCCAACCCAAGGCAAATTCTTTGTTCGCTTCACAACCATTGCACGCGATGCGCCTCGAGACTCAATCCACATCCTTCCCTACCTCCAGATCGCCAGCGCCGGACCTTGCACCCGCCTCTGCAAAAATCAACCCTTACCCACTGGACGCGGCCCCGTCCCACTCACCCCACTCATCTGGGCCTCCCGAATACGGAACAGGTTCGATCACTTTCCCAGCCGCCCTTCTTCCGCCTTACCACGCATCTCTGCTCGACAATATAGCAAGACGGCATCGGTTTCCCCATGCCCCCACAACACTGGGCGGCTTCCACTGCAGTAACCCCGGTCCCTCGGGTAGGTCAACTGATCCCTTTGTTCCCCGAACCCCACACCTGAAAGACCCCTCGTGGACATGCCGTACAGAGCCCCCAACTGGACGTTTCGGTCATTGCACGCTTCCCCGTCTACGTTCTCCATGACTACCGATACGGCCCAACCCCACCCAAACCAATTTATGGGTGGTTTCGCATGTGGTGACGGATTAGCAACGGGACTGGAAAATAATGGCGACCCCACAGTCGGCCCCAATGCAGAGGAGGACGATAAAGTGATGAAGATGGGGAACCCGGGGACGGAGAAGAAGAAACGAAACCCACAATCAAAACGGATGAGAGTAGTTCAAAGCTGCTCCGAGTGTCGTAGGAGGAAGATCAAATGTGACAAGAAGTGAATGACGAGCGCCGTTGTGAACCGGAAAGACGCTGACTACTTAGGTTCCCATGCAGTAGGTCGCGTTTATGATGTACGGATCAACGCCCCCACGCTGATGAGGCAGGTTCCTGCATTTTGCGGTCAGATCAGGCGAGATGTCACGAAGTGGGGATGGTGAGTTCACCGTGAAGTGTGTGGCGGTGTACACTGGTTTTGACGTCTCGTAGGCCAAGCGAGAACGTTTAGCATCCTCGTCAGTCTGCCTATATTCCCAAAGTTACTCGGTGACGCTGAGTGCTGCTTAGGTCGAGCTATGCGACAACGTCTCAGGTCGCACTGATTATTCACCGTCTGGATGCGCTCGAAGCGGCTCTCATGAAGACGGGTGCCGTCTACCCCACCGAACCTAGAAATACCCTCCAGACCATCCGGTCTCTTGAATTCAATCTCGGGTTCAGCGCCCACAATCTCCCGAATGGTCAGCGAATGATCATGTCTCCGGCGAATGACCCGATCATGGGCATTGACGAGCTGGTGGATGATTCCGAATGTACAGAGCATCTGGTGTTTGCCGGAAGTCGTTGACTAAACTGCCGGGGGAATGCATCGATCTCGACTACTGCTCGAGCTACTCTTATGCTCTCCACTAACCAGAGAACAATGGCTGACTAGGTCACTATTGGTCTATTGTACTTGAAATCGCCACTGCACGGCCCTGCTCGGTTACGCCCCAATGGACACCACCATGACTTAAGAACGAGCCTGCTGACAACCTCAAGTAGCCACAGGCGGTCTCATATCTGTCGAGCCGGAGAGCTTCGCAACGCAAAGAAATCTGCTGAATCAACTTACTCGCTCTGTCCTCAATCAAATGAGGCGATTCACTTGAATAGGGGCTTAAGCAGTTTGACATGACGCCAAAGGCGACACTGCCGTGATACTTCAGAGAAAGACCATGCATGGGGCAACGGCCAAGATGGACAACGCCGAATGACGCGACATGCCCGGTGTGGGGGGTTAGCGGTCTCCAGACCATGGGTGAGTAATTCGGAAACCGAGTGTTTCCGGAAGATACTTGCTGAAGCAGAACAAGTTTTCAAAGGGACAGCTGGGAGGCTATACCATCAACGTGCCGCTAACACAGCATAAACGGTACCCTCAATGTTGTCGCTGCTACTCCCCTCGCTCCTTGCTCCCTGCTTTACCCTATGCAGCATTCATAGTTTCCAGCACTGGGGGCGGCATCCACTCGAAGTAAGACTCTCCTAGGCAGCCACAAACTGGTTATGTGATGGAACACTGTCTCACGTGCAGTGCCCAGAGCGACCCTCAAAGAAACGCATTGATGCAGTATTCTCCAGACGTCGATTCTTACTCCCGGCACAATTTCGGTCTGTTCCAGCCGCCTATATTTAAGGGTTGGGGCGTTAGGGCGTTACACTTCGGGTCTGGTATTGTTATGAAGCTCTGTTCTACTCATCTAGGTTACTTTTGGCTCGAAATGCGGCCTCTAGGGGTCAGCAAGCCGATGCAAAGCCGCCTGACAAGTAGGGAGTAAATTCCTCCTGTCATGATCGATTTCCAGAGTTTGAGAGCCCTAGCCTCGGTCTCCATCATACCGCCAAGTGAGAGTACGAGAGCTGTCTTTTCAGCAGGCTCGAGCTGAAGCCACGGTGGCGTCCATTACGGCATGACCAACCAGGACCGTGCCGTGGCGGTTGCAAGTACAATAGAGTGAGAGTAGTCATAGAGTGTCTATCGTTCACTGTCACTGGCCAGTAGAGAAGCACAAGAGTAGCTCGAGCAATAGTCGAGATCAATGCATTTCCCCGCCAGTTTAGTTAACGGGTCTGAAGGCGGACGCCTGCGTCACTTGTGCCTTGCTATGGTGCCGAAATGTTTTTCGACGCGTTGGCGGCTCTTTCGTCGGGTGAGTCGTCATCTGTGGCTACCAAGGGTACCGCGGCGGTTTGACAGGCCTGGGAGGCCAAAGAGACAATGGTAATGTCCATGTCTTCGCTTGAGAGGCCGCTGGACGCCGAACCGCTGATCATGAATAACTGTGATAAAGGGCTTCAGATGGAATTGGGAAGGCCGGAGACAGCCAGCTGGGATTGGTGAAGCATTCCATACCCCAGGTGGAGCTGATGGGCTTCCGCAAGTGCCTCGAGCTTTCTACTTATTATGAGCGCGAGTACTCCCAGTTGAAGGAGGCTAGAAACGGAGCGCCAAACCAGCTGGAAGAAGTCTACTCATCAGCGACGTCAACATTCTTGTCATAATACGTCAAGAATGTGACGATTAGCAAAAGGGCTAAACAGCGACGTCGGTTCAGCCCACTCTTCCGAAGACCAGTTCCCCGTACAAAGGGATTGCTGCAGTGATTAATAGAAGGCGCTTCACACTTGAGCAGTGAACAGTCAAAAGGAGGAAGCCACCGATTTGGGCAGGAGCAATCTCTGAGGCTACATCACCTGCGGGGTGTGCGCCAGGCTGTTGCCGATACCGGCAAAGAGTTTGAACACGAGCCAAAGGCTGCATTCCGTTGCGACCGTCCCGCAGATCGTTGCCTGACAAGTGGTTGAGCTCTCTTCGCACCAATAGGCAGAGCGTTCGCTCATAAGGAGCAGTGTCATGATCAACATGTTGAACTTGCGGTCAACGAGGTCGGCGGTGCTGGGGGTCGGGTTAGTCTTGTGCTGTTCCAGTGTGGTCATGACTCACATTCCGCCGATCACATTGCCGAACATGGTTCCGCCGTCAGGACCCCTCCCCCCCCCCAACCAGAGACCAGAGACATGCACGGCATCCACAGCCGGTGCACCGTTGGCCTTGTGTTGACGCTGCCAAGAACGTCAAGAAGAAAGACCCCAGGGCGCCCGGCATCGTCTGTGAGTGCTTCCTATGTGACCAAGTGCAGCTGAAGCTGAAATTATCGCACTCGCCGCGAGCTAAGTGTTGGGCGAGAGAAAGGCGTGGGAGTTTGTTGAGAAGGAAAAAGTGAGCCCGGGCCGCGAGACATCGCTGATATCGTCAACCCCGCTTTGCTTTCAATGTCGTCGTTCCCGACTCTGTCGAAGGACGGTCTTCAACCCGGCCCGGGCACCTACAGCATGCAACAGTCGTCAGCCAGTTGTTCCAAGGTGACAACAACGGCGTTGCCGTGGTCTTCCTCAAGCCGGCCACGCGCCTCGCCGACTCGCGCGACGTCGCTGCAGTCCATGTCGCCGCGTTGACCGCAACCAAAGCCAACGGCCGGCCGTTGGATGCGGATACCTCCGCGCCTCATGCACTCCTCTTTGTACTCCATCCTCGGACCAAGTCATCGCTACTTATCAACCTATGAGTCTTACATTCATGCAGTTACTTGAACAACCAGATTCGGGCTTATGTCTTCCACCAACGGTGGTGGGGTGCCCCGCACTAGCTCTCCATCAACGACATCCTCGCCATTTGGAGGGCGCATTCCCCGACCGCATGATCCTGACCGACTTTGACACGCCACGGCCGGATATCAAAATTGACGTCGAGGCCCGCAACGAGCTCCTCAGGGGCGTTCACGGGGGGGAGACTGGTATACACTCCAAGAGAGCGTCATTGCCAACGTCCGGGAAGTATTGTTATATCAACCCTTAAGCTTGGCCATCTAATGATAGAGTGTATGAAGTATGATCGCCAAAACGCTTTCTCGCCCGCGCTTTCTCGTCCGCTCCCGTAAGTTGTGGCTTCTCTCGTCCTCGCTCACGTTAAGGGGTATTTGAGCTCCGCGTAATGTGACCCAAGTCAATTTCTGTTTTGAGGGCCAGAGCTCGTGGCTTTGTGTCCTAAGCATCTGGGAACAGAGCTTATGACGCTGCCAAGCCCGAGATGTAAACCCCTAGTCCCCCTCAACCCTAAATCGGCCTAATCACCACCCCGAAACCCCTCGGCACCAGGGACCCGAATCCGTCGCTCCCGCCGCGTTTTGAACCCACCGGGACCAAACTTCTTGGACTGCGATCTGCCTGCTTCGCTACCAGCTCGAGCCAACGCAGGAGGAAGCCTACCACCAGGCGCGTCCGAAGCCGTAGGGACTCCTAGGCGGGCCCATGAACCTGGTGGTGACGAACGAGTGAGTCCAATCGAGCCAGTGCAACGGTTGCATCTGCTGACGCCTCCCAGGAATATGAACCGGGTCAGCCACCTCGCAGACAGCTTCGGCACTGCTCTCCACAAGCACGCCGAATGGCGCAAGCCCTCACTCACCAAGACTGCTCAACCCCATTCGGCACCCGGCCCCGACCTCGGCTCTCTCGAGTCCCTCCTCACGCCGCCGACCGCACAGCGCACGTACGCCGTCCTCTGCGCCTCAAAAATTCCTCGCGTCCAAGTCATCTGCGGGCACTGCCGAGGGCAGTACTCTGGCAGATGTGAGGCAGAGGTGCCGCGAGGAGAGCGAGATGGTCCGTGCCACGCAGCGTGCGGTTATGCACAGATCGAACTTTGCGATCGACGCGATCGGGGACAGTGACAGCGAGGAAGAAGAGGACGACACCGGGGTCATAGATGAGGTGAGGTTTGATGACCGACTGCTGCGGAAAGTTGAGCTGATGTGGGAGGTCGAAGCGTTCCTCAAGGCTCATGGGGAGGATGGCGAGGGTCTTAATGGAGAGCAGAAGAAGGTTGCGACTGGTGGAAGAAACGGTTTCTGACGGGTAGCTAACGCACCAGACTCGCTCTGGGCAGAACCGATGCATGTCTAGTGAAGACCCGGGATCTATAGACTGGCTGTGACTGCGTGTGCAGGTATATCTTGACGACAGAGTCGTGTTATGCAATTCCATCGACCACGAGCCGTGAGAGAATGGCGGGATCAAATCCGGTCGCGCCGAATGGCCCAACCCCAGCCAACGCGATGTTACCCAACCCTGGGACCGGCCTCCGGCTTCTCGCACTGCGCCTTGCCTTGCAACGGACTCACGATGACAGACGAGCAGAAGCAGGAACCATCAGCGGCCGAGGTACTCCAGGCGAATGATGATGAGCCGGCTGCGGAAGCTGGGGCCCAGGCCGCCATGTTTCAAGAGCTCAAAATCGGAGTTTGAGGGGCCGGATCAACATACGTCCCTTCTTCAGCTGGAGAACGTCGCGGACGAGTCCAACGCGACTATGGAGGCGGGTCCTGCGGCACATTTCTTGGCTCATCACCAGCTCCAACTTCGGACACTTGTTCTGTTTGGGACGAACAATATAGTTCTTTTTGTATTCTATCACGCGTTGATCACCACACCGCGTCAACGGGGAGTTTGTCATGGATGAGAGCAGCCACGTCGGAGAACGAGGCGAGGGTGAGAGGGTCAGCGAAGAAGGGTGAGCTCGTACCATCCTAGACTGCGTGATGTTCGGTTGATTGAGAGGAGTTAGGGAAGCGCAGTGAGGATGGTGGAGTCTATTCCCGTGAGAGTGCCGGTTTAACCCCCCGAGTAGACTAGAGCTTCGTAGCCCTTGCAGACCCGAGATGTAACCCCTAAGGTGGTACTGGAGGAGGACTGGGCGGAGGCAGACGTGGTTACGACGAGAGTGGAGAGCAGAGGAGGAAGGATCAATGGGCGCAAAATGGGATAAGATTCAGAGATGCCTGGAATCGATTGCGCATATAGTGGGATGCAAAGATGTTGGCTGGCACGAAAGCACCTTGCGCGGCCGTCCACATACCCACATGTCCACAACGTCTTGCCCACTATCTTCGGCTTTGCCGACATCGCTTACCAATCCCTTCCCCGAGGCTAGCGATGATATGCATTGTACGGGCAACTAGATGTCTGCCTCTCCACGGCGTGTACGATTGCATATGCTCAGATGCTGTACAACACACAAACGATGTTATCAAGAGCGATGATCGATGTGGATGATCTCCTGCCATTGCTCTACTCGGCCTTCGGTCTTCGGTCCTCCAAGCCTCGTCCACCTCACTCGACGTCCAACACTGATCTTGCCGTCTCGTTCGACTTCGTCCAGGCGATGCTCACAACAACACCGCCAGGGCAGCCATGACCGCGGAAACCAGCACTCCCCAATTCCCAATCGCAAGGGTGCTCGCCCCGCTCGATTTGCCGAACGAGCTCCCGCCGTTGCTTGTCGAGACCGTGCCGTTGCTCACGCTGCTCTCGTTGCCGATAAGAGCGGCGAACCCGACTGCTGTGGGGTTATATCGGAAGACCGAGTAGACGTTCGTGAGGAACGACGCGCCTGAATCGTTCGTCAACGCCACTCCGGCTCATCCGTTTCGGATGTGACTCACCGGCGACCCACTGGATCGGGGAGCTACCATCACTGCGTCTCAATTCAGCTCAGTTCTTTCAGAAAGATGACAAGCATGGAGGAGGAGCACATCACGTACAGGTCGATCTGGAAGAACGCTCCCGTGCACATGCTTGGATCCCTTGTGAAGCTCCCGAGACTGAAGTCGGCATTGGAAATCGAATAACTGAGCCCTCCAAACTGCAGCGACGCCGACACGGTCGTCGAGCAAGGGTACTGGTAGTAGCCCGAGTAACCCGTCGAAGCTGACATGGGTTCTGCATTAGGAATTTGGGCGTAGATCGACTGGAGGACAGAGGAGGGGACGCCGATGAGGGTCGTCCCGGTGTCGATTGCCGCTTGGGGGGAGCTCTGCAGGATTCAGCTCGAGTTCGGGATACACATCTGGTACATACGGACCGAGAGCGAGTCAGAGCACAGGACCCACCAGTGAGATCGAGTCGTCCTGGACTGTCATCCCCTGCACTGTGATCCTCCAATAATCGGTATTTCCCGACGGGATCGGGATGTAGTTGATGTCCCCGATGTACTTTGACGAATCAACTCCGCTAAGTCAGCATCAGTGTCACGCCCTGTGCGTCCTCCACGTCCTTCGCCTCCTTGTCCAGTTTTCCTTCTTGTCCTCTCACACGCGAGCTTCACTCACCCCATCGTGAACTCTCCTCCGCTCGTCTCCACCTGCGTCACGCCCGTAACACCCCTCCATCGCTGGAAGTAGAATCCCATCTCTTGGCTGGACCACGCGCCATCCGAGGCTAGACTCTGCCAAAAGGGGGTGGCATCCGTTTGGGCGATCGTCTTCCATGCGAGGCCCATGATGCCTGATAGGGGATTGACGATGAGGTTGGAGGAGGTGGCGTTGACGACGGCTACGATCGTCAGCTCGTGCGACCACCTCATCAAATCATAATTCCCCCATTCCCGTCACCTTCGAGGTAGCTGCAGAAGTTAGGGACGAGTGGCGGAGAGGTATTTGGACTCACCGAATGTCTGACCCGTGACTCTGAACCCAGCCATGGTGACAGTATCTTTCGCGACCGTGCCCTGCGCGGTGCCTGATCCGTACGTGATGGAGAAGGACTGGCTCGAACCACTAAATGTCGAGGACGACGACGTCGAGAAGAGGGGAATGTTCCGGCAAGTGGATGTGGTGCATTGCGAATCGGCAACCCATCTGGAACCGCCTCAGCCACGTCCTCAAACATGTAATGCCCAGTCTTGGCGCAGTCGCAAGGGCTGCGGGGTGGACGACGGGCTAGGGCGAAGAGGGCACTGGTCGAGGGAGTGAATGTCTCCATCGCCTCCCTCGGCAACCCATCCTCGTACGTTTCGCGCGTTCCATCCCGCCCGCCCCGCTTGTAGATGACTATGTAGATGTGCACAGATCCGCCAGTTCGTAGTTAGATTCATTCGCAGTTTAGGTTCGCCCGCCCTGCCCGCAAGCAGGGCGTGCCCATGCATCCATGTCCCATAACAACAGGAGATGGACGAGGAGGTGCGGGGGGCGGCGCGCGACCGGCAGCCAAAATCGGAGTCACGATACCCTCAATAGTCTGAGCTTGTCGCATGCGTGTTCTCTTGCGCCTCTACTGCCCGGAGGCCACTCAAGCACCAACCCCGCTACCATGGGTCGGGATGGCGCGGGCGACTCGGGCAGCTTGGCGAAGAATAGCTCGAGTTCGGATGGAAAAGGACCCGCCAAAGTCCTCCAGCAGGACATAAACGGGAATGGGATGTCTGCACGTATCACCGCGGCGGAGGGCAGCGCTGAAGGGAAAGGCAAGGCGGAAGAGAGGAAGGACTGCGAGAAATGATAGCTGCGCCGACCGACGACTACGCGCTTAACAGCTCGGCCGGTTCTCGGCCGCTTACCGGGTACAATTTGTACAACAATAAGTACAATGTACTTGTACATGACGAGACACACAGACAATTACGAGATGCATGCATAAACCGGTGTTATGCACAAGCGATCCAGCACACCCCCGAAGGGTGATGGGGGATGGTTGAACCCCCCCCCCCCCCGCGCGAAACAACTGCAAAGACTACGAGTACTCGTGCGAGACGCGGTCGTGGCAAGGGGCTGTGCCAAAATGAGCGCGCTCGATTTAGTTCCGGCCGCGTCCGGGGTTAGTGCTGAAGATGGTTGCTCGCTGCCATTTCCGAAAAGGCAACTACTTTTGCCAGTCGCCGATCGGCAAAAACATGGGACCACAACCGAAACCCACAGGCGGTCTTCGGGTTGGGGGCTCGGGGGGTGGTGGCACGGGTGGCACGCAAGCCTGTCGGACCCCAGTAGTGCCCTCAAGTATGTATACCGGCTCTCGCATGCATGGATGCCATGTCCTTCAGAGCTCGATACCCCACTGGCAACTCGAGTCCAATACGATCATTCTCTCAACGAAACAACACCCTAATTGGCAGACTAAACCAAGATGTCCGTACTCAGAAGTCTGAGAAGCGTTCGCCCGCCTACCCGCTATTCCGCCAGGTCATTCAGCTGTACTGGCAAGAAGAATGCGAAAGGGAGTGACCATGCATTGTGGCGTTGGCGTGGGGCTGATCATTGGTAGATGATGGCGGTCCTCTACAAGGGGGGTAAAGATGAGTCAGTGATGTCAAGATGAGGCGTTTAGCCCCCGCCGAAAAGCTACGGCGGCCGAGGAGGAGCAGCGTCTTCTCGAGACTGTGGAGAACAACCTCGGCATGACCGACTGGTTGAGGGATGAGGGTCACGACTGCGTCAGCGAGGCATGCACAGAAATGCCCGCGCTGATTGGACAAAGATTCAACGTCACCGAACACAAGCAGGGCCACGAAAGTTTCTTCCAGAGGAACATCGCGGACGTGTGTCCCCTGCGCTAGACACTGGATGTCTGCGTGAAAGACTGACATAGCACAGACCGACGTCCTCATCACAACTCCGTTCCATCCCGCATATCTTACCGCCGAGCTATTTGCCAAAGCCAAGAACCTCAAGCTTTGTATCACGCCGGATGAAGAGGGGCGCTTGGCTCGTAAACACCGCACGAGGCGCCATTTGTGTTACCGAGGATGTGGCCGACGCCCTCGGGAGCGGTCAGCTCATTGGGTATGCCGGTGATGTCTTGAGCAGGTCAAGCGTAGTGTTACTTCCCGTGTCATCTGACTTGCGCAGGTATCCAGCCCGCGCCAAGGGGCCACCCCTGGCGCACTATGAAAACCCTCCGGGTAAGGACCACACTCTTCGCGGCTAAATGTGATGATCTTGCGTTTTGATCGGAGAGTTGGCGGGGGTAACGGCATATTGCCGCACATGAGCGGCACGACTCTCGACCCACAGTACCGCCATGCGGTCGATACACAGGAAATCCTCAGCAGGTGGGTGGATGGCCAGAAACAGGAGTCGCAGAATTTTATCGTCAAGAACGGCGAGCTGGGTGTCTAAACACTCCCACTGGCCGGAGTTGGGCTGATATTTTCGTTGGCCACCAAGGCGTATGGCGAGCGCAGCAAGAAGTGAAGCTAGTGTTTGACGGTATCGATCCCTGCTTGTGAGCACAATGAAACTCCCCGAGTTGTGATGACATGAGATGACTTTTCTCCCGTATGGGTCCCGTTGCCTACCTAAGGATGACAAGGTGCAGAATGGGGTGAGAGAATGGGCTACACACTCCTGCATATACGTGAAGTTGAATAGGGCTCGGAAGTGTGCCGATCACATAATCATTTCTGCGCGCCTCTGTTCCGATGATATGTGCGACCTTTTTCCGCGACATGGCTCCCGAGAGGTGTTTGGATCCTGGTTGTGATAGCGAGTGAGGGGACGCGCCAGCTGATCCAGCTGATCCATACCCACCCCACACTCGAATCTCCCTGATCTGGTCACACCCGTCGAGGACTTCCTTGAGTGTACAATCTGTAACCTTGCAGCACCATACGAGGTCAAGTTCCTTGACCTGCAAACATCTTTCCAGCTCGGATTCCACGTCCCCCCCGATCTCCCTCCATCGCAGGATCCTCAGATTCTCCAGGGTCTCACTCGATTGCTCCACGAGGGCGCGAAGGATAGCTTCCCCCATCCCATGTCCCTTTTCCAGGTCAACCGCGTCCATGCCCCACCAATTCTTAGCTCTGGGGAAGGTCAAGAATCCGGCCAGGCCATCGCCAACAGAGTTCAACAGAGTTCAACAACGTTGTGGTGGTAGAGCCCACACAGAGAGAGGCAGTGAAGCTTGGCGATTGCCTAGGAGCGGTGATGTCCAGGACCTCATCTCGTAGCTGCATCCTGCTCCATGAATCGACCGATATAGAAATCTAGCGAAGGGGAAGGATTCGTAGAGATTGCCCCAAGTGCGGGTGCTTAGCCCGGGCCCCTGCTGCTGATTATTGTTGAGCGATGGTGGCGACGGTGTCGGTTGGCGGGACATCGGACAGGGTGCCGGGCGCGATGGCCGTCTTGAGGGTAATTGCCGGGAAGAGGCACACACTGGTGACGTCGGATTTGTGCTTCCCAAAGCCCCACGGATGTAACCTGTTGAGGCGGATGTCATTGTAGCATTGCGGGTTGGCGATGAACGGCTCGCGATAGACCGGGGCTCTCTCCAGGGTTGACAGGGAGTGTACCACAGCCAGCTCAACTTGTCCAGGCCTTGTAGATTTGAATTCGTCACTCAGGCATTCTCCCTACCTTTTCCGATTTGGGCTCTCGAGGTAAGCTAAGACGGCCGGTTCTGTTAACTTGAACTGGCGTGGAAATGCATCGATCTCGACTACTGCTCGAGCTAGCTACTCTTATAACTCTCGCTGACAAGAGAACAATAGCTGACTAGGTAACCTTCACTCTATTGTCCATGAAACCGCCACTGCACGGTCCTCATCGGTCATGCCGTAAGAGCGCCACCATGGCTTCAGCTCGAGCCGGCTGACAGTTTCTGTGTCGGATGAATGCCGTACATCGCGATATGAGGATCGTGCGATCCTCTCAAGTGACAGTTGGGGTGTGCTCATAGAGCTCAGTTCGGACTACTCTATTATACCTCTGCACGTTGCCATTGACCATAGTACGAGCTTCCCAAACACTGATCTGTGATGTGCGCCCTATAGATGCAAGCCGCACGGTACTTATGCAGTGCCGTGCACAACGTCGCCGCTCGAGACCACACGCTTGCAGCTGGGACTTACCCAGTATTGGGAGGCGCTCTCCGAGTTCCGCAGGGTGTAGAAAGCCGTGAAAAAGGTTCAAGTGCTCTTCGACACTCTCCCCAAGGAACCGGCGGGCAGCGAGAGGGGGTAACGGTGGCTTGAGAGGGTATAGATTGCAGGTGAGGACGTCAACGCCCCCTGGCCGACTGACGATCATGATGATGCGCGGGAACGTCATACAGTCTCACGTTCGGTTGTGCTGTCAACAACCGCATGAGGACTGTCTCAGTCGTCAGCACCGTGAGGGCGAGACCCAACCACAAGTGCGGTGAGCACAGCGGAACGGGCAAAGATGTGAGCCAGGGTGGTCATTAGGACGTCATGGAGGAAGGCGCTCTGAAGCAGGCTGATTTCAGATCGGTGGGTGGCGGGATGGGCTTCGGGTCACATGTAGAGCCGTACGAATGGAGGATGCCGGCAAGGAGAGCGCCAGCGATAATATAGTGCGTCGCTCCGCTGTAAGCCACCCACGTTGGTTGCACTGGCTCACCGGTGAGCAGGATCGAATCTTCGATGAACAAAGGA
The DNA here is from genome assembly GCA_003942215.1 of Saitozyma podzolica. NCBI lineage: Eukaryota > Fungi > Basidiomycota > Tremellomycetes > Tremellales > Trimorphomycetaceae > Saitozyma > Saitozyma podzolica. The sequence goes on along the minus strand of RSCD01000035.1, from coordinate 43,279 downwards.
GTGTTCGCGGAGGCACTCCCTGGGACTCGCTTCGATTTCTTCCTCGCCTGGCCACTGGATGGATTCCAACTCCTTCTCATCATCCTCCGTGTCGGCCCAAGACTCGACGGGCACTTTGACCCCTGTCGAGCCGGCCTATGGCTCGTGCTCGTAGAACAGAGCCATGGAGAGAGAGAAGCGTCCCTCCTTTGAGTCGCCACTTTTGGTGGATGTGACCTCGTTCCTCGCTTGGCACCTCGTTGCCCACGAACGTGGGTCTTGCTGACTTGACCACCTCTAGGTTCATTGCTGCTCCCCTTGGTCTTCGACCACTCGACCAGCAATCCCTCGCGTAGTGCCCTGTCTTGTAGCAGTCGTAGAATTCAACCTTCGACATGTAGAGTCGATGCTCCTCACGCCCTTGCTCCGCGGCCTCTCTGCTGGTCCTCCGCCGGCCAACTGTGGCCAGGACGGCACCACCAGCCGGCGGTGCTGTTGATGGAGCAAGAGGGGCAGCCTTGTGGGGAACCGACTCAGCATCGTCCTTCGAGAGTACCAACAACCAGTCGCGCACGGCCTCCAGGGAATTGATCTCGGCAATGACGGGACCGAAAGCTGCTCCAAGTATCGTCCCAACAAAGATCGCAGCATGCTCGTGCGACGTGTATCCGATGCCGACCAGCTTGTGATGATCCTCGAGAACAATTCTACGTGGGCTGCCATCTCCTTGGACGTCGTATCATCTGGAAATCGAGTAGTTGAGTTTCTTTCGAACCTCTGGATGGTTCTCGACAGCCCAGATGCTCGCAATGAGTCGGCATGTCTCCAACCGCCTTCAAGTCGTCCAGGTCAAGCTTGATCACCAACGAAACCGAGGCCACCAGCGTCCGTTCCGCCTTGCTCTCCCTCGTCTGCCACGTCTCCCATTCCTTCTTCTTTTCGGGAGTCATGGCGCTCCCTGAGGTCGTCTCGGAAGTCTCCGGAATCGCCGAGCCTGCTCGAGCCCTCGTTGCCAGCACTGTCCCTGTCGCCCCAGGCGCTCCGTTGATCCACCTCGCCCGTTTCCGCTCGTCACCGAACGCCAGCGCCGGATTTCATGAATCGGTCTGCTACAAGGGTAACTCGAACGCCGTCAGCCAACACGCAGGTCGAGGGATCGTGTATGAGGTTAGGGATGTTGGCGGTAGTAATGGAAGTCGTCGGTCAGAGGGGGTGTATATGGTGGAGACAGAGAAGATGAGGTGCGTACGATGGGTATTACTCGATTGGATGCCTCATAACGTAGCGGTAGGCAGTCCGACTGTTAATCTGTTGACTGAACTGGCGGGGAATTCATCGACCTCGACTGCGGCCCACTCCGATGCTTCTCTGCTGGCCGGATAACAGTGGACACCCCATGACTGTCACTCTATTTATGCACTCGAGATCGCCACACAGTCTCCCTCCGTCAGGCCGTAAATGGACGTCACCATGGCGTTGGCTCGGCGCCTGCTGACAATAGTCCACTTCTAAACCACACACCGGTACAGTGCATCCAGTATGGTGTTTGGCTGCGTGAAACCTTCGCGCACTTTTCATACATTCTAAGGTCAATTCTGTTCTACACTTTCTCCGAAGTATCAAGCAAATTTCAACAACTTGAATGGGTGGTCATGCAAGGCACCGGCATGGGCAAGACATCCAGTTGGGTACTGAGGCGTAGCATGATGGGTCAGCAGAGGGCCCCGGTCTCTGAATCCACGTCTGCGTATGCGAAGGGGCGATTGCATCGATTACTCTTCCGCCTCGGGCTGCTGGTCTGCCGCCATTAGCATAGACTCTACATGCTTGGAGGACTCGAATGAAAGTTTCACTCACTTGCGAAGAAGCTGCTGGCCTTGGAGCTGAGGACCGTCCCGTCCTCGTAATCCAGCTCGTCCTCGGCCCTGCCCCCCTCCTTAACGAGGACCATGTTCTGCTCCCACAGCTGACGCAGTTCTTTGACTCGTTGCTCGTGGTCTAGCTCGGGATTGTATGCCAAGTGACGTTTGAGGATGTAACGTTCCCACACTGATAGATGACGAGGATGGACAGCGATACCGTGGTAGTCTTTCGCTCTGCCTTGGCGCACATAGTCCCAGTACCGCTCTTGTTCGCGCAAGTCGAGACCGGTCGTGTCGGGGATGAAAATACAGGTTACGATCCAGCCAGCGAAACCGAACCAGCAGACAATCCAGAATCGGGTACGGGTTGTCACGTAGTTATAGATGATGGCGGGCATGAGGGCGCCGAGCTTACCCGACGCGGCGGACAGACCGTGGGCAGTGGCGCGGACCGAAATGGGGTATATCTCGGCGGCGACGAGGAAGGTAGTGCAATTCGGGCCAAACTGCTGAAAGAAGGACGAGAGGAAGTAGATTGCTTGGAAGCCGTGGATGTGCGCCTTGGACGACAGCTGGGTGTACCAGATGGCCGGGAGAAGGTAGAGGATGCCGTCGGCGACGAAACCAATGATCTGCATCCTCTTCCTGCCGTAGAACTTGTGATCGATGAGGAAAGCGGCGAGGTAGTAGCCGCACATCTCGACACCGACGTTGAGCAGGTTCCAGAGCCAGGTTGTCGTGACCGAAGAGGAAGAGGCCGGGTCGATAGCCTCGATGAAGGTAGAAGCAAAGAGCTTGGCACCGTAGAAGAGGAAGTCGCCGAACATCCAGCAGAAGCAGGTACCGACGAGTCGGGCCCCGAAGTGCGCGCAGAGGAGCTTGAGCGAGTAGATGTCGTAGCCCGACTGGTTTACGTGGTGGCGCTTCTTGGACTTTTGGAGCGCGCGCGAAGAGTAGGGCTTCTTGTAGTATCGGAAATAGGCGACCCAAAGGGTCATAGCGGCCATAACGGCGAAAGAGATTCTGAAGGTCCATTGAGCAGCGACCTCAGAGTAAGGCGGGTTGCCCGAGCCATGGTGGAAGATGAGCAGGAGGACGATGAGGAGAGCCTGGTTGAAGAGCTGGCCCCACCCTAATGACCTCAGCCCTGATTCAATCATGAGATCCCCGAGCCCACTCACCCTGCATGAGGAAAGCGAGGACAACGTTACGACCGCGGTGGAGCTTGTCGTCCCTCTGGACGTGGCCGGCCGTAAGGACGGTCTTACTCTCGAGTTGAGTGGTGGAGGTCATGGGGTACTCTCCGCCGACACCGATACCGTAGATGAACTGGGACCAGGCATAGCATATGACCCAGCCTTCGAGCGAAGTGCCCCACGAAGCGGTGAGCATTACTAGACCGACTGCGAGGAGGGTAAGAGTGGAACGCACGCTGCTGCAGACACGACCACTTACGAGTCATGACCAAAGCATCCTGAACGAGACCGATTCTTCGGCCAATCCAGTCACCTTCGAAGCCAACAACAACCTGGCCGACCATGATACCAATGATTTGAAGATAGCTGACGGCGGCGATCCAGTTGGCATTGCATACCTTGTACGAGGACCAGCAGGTGGGCCACACGGCAGAGAAGAGGGCCGAGAGGTTTCCGATTGAGAAGAGACTGAGCGCGGTCAACTCAGGAGAATCCAAATACGTTGAGAGGACGACCAATCCACGGGGCCGAGGCGACATTCGCTGTCGAGAGTGGGTGGGCAGAGCAATCCCAGTCCGATGGACCAAATAAGGTATGGCATCGAGTAAAAGGAGCTCAGCACTCACGTGTAACCCTCTGTAAAGAGACCGAAGCCTCCGATGACATAGCGCCTCCAGTAGGCTGTCAAAGGTGGGAGGGGGTCTTTTTTGAACATGCTCCAGACGTGGTGGAACTCGCGCTTAGCCTCGCCGTAGGACTGGGCGTGGACCCATTTCTGGCGCTTGGCCCACGGAAGGTCGGCCTGGAGCAGTGGCGTTAGCGAAATTCGCCAAGAATAGTTATTCAGTTACCGTGATTTTGGGAGAGATCGTGACTCACCCAGTAGACACCGTCGAGGTAGCTGTCCTCGGGCGTGAGGTCGTCGTAAAGAGGGTGGTCCTTGTTGAAGTTTCTGGCCGAGAAGTCAGAGGCGGTGTTCTGGATGACTGTACGGGCGGAGAGGCGGCTGTTGTTGTCGGTGGCGCCGTCCGCGTCGACTATGGATGGGGATCGAGACATTGGCGCTGACATGGAGGGCAAAGGGTGGGAGGTGCAGACGTCGTGTTAAGGCTTCCACCGTAGAGGGAATGCTCCAACTGCAAGCTCGACGAGCAACCGCGAGGAAAGGAAAGCGGGTGAGATGAAGAAAGTGGAAAGGGGATGAGCTGCCTTAAGTCGGGTGGTGCTGCGTAAAAACAGGACTGTTTGGAGTGATCCCACCAAGTGCTGCAGTCTTAAAGTACTCGGATCGCCGGTCTAATTTTGCGCCACAGACCACGACTGTCGGTGTCATTTGCACCAATTTTTCCTGAACATAGTCATGCACCTGCTGATTGTCACCCCAAAAACCAAGTAAGCGAAAGAGGCGGCTGTGCATAAAGTAACTAGTTGACGTCGCCGCAGTGGAGCAACTTCTCGGATTGAGGAGGAGCAATTGATCCGCCAACCCGAAATACCTTAGTCCGCAAGTCGGAGACTGTCCGACGCTGTGCACAGTCTCGGTCAGAATGTCCGTCTGCGAGCTTCTGCCAGCGCACGTCCCTTGGTCTCGGTCGTCTCCGTGTTATTTTGACGACTGCAAATCGACACCGATACTATTAACATTCTCAAGCAAGACCACACTGTCCCCAACCAAACGTGGGAACCGATCGTTTGTCCACCTGGACAATCAAGTAACCGTCCACGCGGCGCAGGAGCACGTTTCCTACATCCCGGCCTGCCATTGCTCTGAAATTGGAACCCACCATCGATGATGACGGTTGAGGGTTTACCTAGAGAAGGTCGGATAGCCCTATGAAGCTCTAATGCACTCGCTGAGTCGGTTACATCTCGAAGCAGCGCACCTTAGCTCTCCACGGACAGAGGCGGAGCAATATGACAATTAGGGAGTACGGCTCATCTGCCAACACCGCCTTCCAAGCCTTGAGAGCGCTTCCGACTTCCCTTTCTATCACACAGTTCTGGATCGAGACCCTTGCGGACCAGTTTGGCGGTTCTATCGGCGATAGGAGCTTTGTTTCCCTTTTATCTAACCCATCGAATTGGCCTTCCTTTCGCAACCAAACAGCGAAGGGGACACGTCGCCATGCCGATTTTAAACAACGTAACCGGTTGCCCGGCGGCTGTGGCGGCTTTTGATGCGGGTCTCGGGACATTTACTGTAGGCACCTGCTAAACTTCGCGGAGGCCTTACCGGCCCATTGCCTGCACCCAGCCAGATTCTCTAGGCTGGTGGAAGCCGACGAGGTGAGCGACGGTGCGGCCCGCTGCGGCCCAGATTGGCATGAACTCCAACACTGCAACCATGAACGAGCGGTTCTTGGTGTTTGGAAATTCCCTATGCAATCTATTCATGTCCCGTGGCTCCGCCTCACACTGATCCGAGCAGAATTCCAGTCAGTTGAGTCATCACTCCCTCTCTGCTGCCTCCAGAGCATGCTTGACGGTCGTGCTCCGGCTCGTCTCAATTGGCCTGCCCATCTCTGAAACATCGAGACCGTTGGCAACGAGATACGCGCGCCATGCGTCGTCCTCATTCTCGAGCTCGCCTGATCTGGTTCACCAATGAGTTCGAACGGTGAGTCATTAGTTTGCTCACTTCGGGGATGCATCAGTGATGAGACCACCAATGATGCTGAATGCTCTTCCAACTGAAATGATTAGCAAGTCCATTAGACAGACGTCGAAGCGACTCACTGAAGAAGACGGCCTGCCGGCCCTTGAACTTGTCGGAGAACGCGTTCTGAATCGGGGTGAAGACCTGAGTACCATTGGCCGGGCCGGCTTTGCCCCAAGCGGCGGCGAAGCCAAGCAAGCATGTGGCGGCGAAAAGGGGTGGGGAAGACCTCGCCCGAGATAAGGATTGTCGCCACGCCGGTGCCGGCGCAAGCACTGCCTTTCATACATGAGGGTCGTTACGAGTAACAGGCACTGCCTTATTCTTCCCTGTTATGCTGGCAATCCAAACGCGCTGTGCGTAAGGCTGGAACTGTCGTTTGATAGAACATAGGCAAGATGCCTTAGTCTTGTTAGAAGGCGCACGGGGATTGGCACACCGTGCACCGCACGGGGATTGGCACACCGTGCACCGCACGGGGATTGGGACATCGTGCACCGCACGGGGATTGGGACACCGTGCACCGCACGGGAAAGAGCTGTACTCTGTGCATAGTACATAAACTGGTTGGTTAGCGCTTCTTGCCCATGCAACTGCCTCCCGGATATCACTTACAAGTCTGACCAGGTACTGCTCTATCGTTCCGTAGGCACTGCCTTATTATCTTGGACTCCGCCTTATTACATCTGGCCGTCAAGGCGTGACAGGATCTGACGGGAAGCTCACCACAGGTCCTCGCCGACGTGTAGCGGCCCGAGTACGACAAGGCTCCAAGTCGATGCCTCATTCCCCTCGGCCCCGCGGCCCCTCGGCCGATGCCTTATTCCGAGATTGATGACTTATTCCATCCGCCGATGCCTCATTCCTCGACGAGGTTTGATAATCGTTCGACTCGTCTTTGAGAGCTAGCCTCAGGGACTTGCAGGGGAGGCAGAGGTATACGACAAGGGTCCCAAGATGTCTCAACGCCCGTTAACCCGGTATTCGTTTCGTTCCTTGCCATATCCTTGAACATCCCCTACCCGCCTGGCCTTTAAGGTGGAATCATCCACCGAGATGACTACCTCGTCATCACCGACTTGCTCTCCCCCACCGAAGTTCGCGACGTCCAATCCGGGACGGTCGAGGTGAATGGCTGCTCCAACCGCCCAGGTCAACACATGCGGTACGGGGAGCAGCGGGCGGACGAGATTACAGTTCTATGCCGCACCTGAAAGTAGGTCTCATCTGCACAAGACATCATCTGGCCATAGATTACGCCGAATCTCACAACAGATTTGGCACATTTTTCTGGCAGAAGTTGTTATACCGGCATTTTGTTCGAGTTGATTGGGGAGCAAGCGGTGCTCTTCAAAGAGAAGGTGAGACTCGTCGACGCTCCCTTCCTCGCGGACATATCAATTAGTCTTTCAGGTTGCATCGACGCCCACATCGTTGCCAAGTGAGTTCGTCCATGCTCCAACGTCTCTTGTTGTGATTGAATACAACCACACCGGAGCTAACAAGCACATCATCTTTCTTATTGCGTCGACGACATGGACACGTCCAACGGCTGTCTCGCGGTTGTCCCTGGCTCTTATAAGATGGACGTCCTGCTCTCTGCCAATAGGTGAGTCCATAACCTGAGGCAACTTTAACGTCAGTGCATTGAGCCGCTGTGGGATGCGAGGAACACTTGGGTGCCCGTGCGGATGCCAGCGGGTAGCCTCTTTGTGTTCGGCTCATACTTGACGCACCGATCGGGTTCCCAACTCCCGTCCCAAGCCACGCGCTTCGATCTGCGCGGAGGTGAGCTCGCCAAGCCCGTGGCCCACTCAGACTCTCGAAATACAACAGCCTCTCGAAGGATGATAAGCACGACGCGTACTAGGCACCCCGAGGCAAGGCTTGGCTGCGGACATTCGAGAGGGTTCCTGGGGTGGATTATACAGAGCGCGCCAGCACCTGCAGAGCCACTGCTTCCCAGCCGGTCTGCTTCTGCTCACGTTTTCGCCGTCATCGATGGTCAACCTGGTTTGGCCCATCACTGGAACAGGTGCTGGCACATCATCTCGAACCTGCACCATCGGGTTTCCAACCACGTTGACCTCAGGGAACACGTTCGCGTTCTCGATATTGTCAACATCTAGTCCTTCGCTTGAAACCGAAGCAGGGGTCGGGTGAGTCTTCATTTACATTTGACCTCAGCTTTTCCTCGAGCCTCTTACGATGGTCCGTGAGTCCAGCCACGCCAGCTTTCAATGAGGATGGCTCTGTGGCCGGGGGAATCGACTTGGGATCATTGTCTCCGCAAACCTGGTGCAGATGCTTCCGTCCTTGCGGTCTGCAGCCATCTTGTCAAATCACGCCGCAAAGGCATCCGGTGTGCGAGCGACCATGCTCCCGTCGGCTCACGGGACTCTGCACTCCTCATTGTTACCCAGGCAGTTTGACCAACGTGGCCGTGCTCCATCGCACGAGCGCTTCTTCTGCCCACAGCACTATGCGCGACGAGGGTCAGTCCACTACCGCGGACCTCTTCCCGGCCAAAGCAGATGTCAGGTGGTAGACTGTCCTCGCATGTTATTCCGTATGCCCTCTTGCGTCGTGGAGTTTAGCCGTTCGTGTGGCCGTTTGCGGCATTCATCTTAATGCGCAAAGACAACACAAATATCTGAGGAGGTTGAAGGGGACAATGGTGTTTGGCAATTCGGACTCAAAGTCGGGTACAGTAGCTTGTGCGGCACACGCGCGTGTCGAAATCGGCGGGGGGTCTACGAGATGCCTCGGGTGTTGCGGTTTGCTGTTCAGTGTTCGGGGATTATGGGCTATTCCGCCCTACCAATTGAAACAACCCTTCATACCGCTGTCAGACCCGATACGTATATGTAGCCCCCTTACGTCCATGGTAGCGAATGAGTGCTGCTTCACTGTCTGTACAAGTACTTTTAGGAGCTTCGATGAGCTTCTTACGCCCCCGAGTCATTGAAGCGAGACTGTCAGCTCTGTAGCGGCTCTTCGGCAGGTTGTTCATCTTGCCATGAGGTGAGGTTGGTCTTTGCACTCTGCTGGCGTGCTGAATTTAACTCGTTTGTCTTTTGCAGAACATGGTCCTCGCTCCGCGCGTAAGGCGATCCGTCGAACAAATCTCTTAAAATACCAATGTCCTATCAGAGGACCTTCAGTCCTCTTCCTGACTTCCGATTGAATTGTAGCTTCCCCTTTCTCAAGTCCTCCATCTAGGAGTGCTTTTGCTCACACTCCGAGCCGGGCGTGTGGATACGAAACTATCGTGACAACGTCGCCTCGCAGCTCTGGAAGCACAGACAAATCACACACCGAAAGCACATATATATATATGTCACTTGGAGCCTCAGAACACGGACAATCTCATTGTACTTGATGCATATTTCTGACTCTCCGCCTCCGTGAATACCCTTCCCCCGGCAATCTGCATAACGGAATCGAGTCTAAATGTCCGAGTACGAGGGGAGGAAGAAAGGGGGGGGGGGGGGGGGTGTCAAGCCACCATGTCCTTGTCGTTGCTGGAGTTGTTGATCTCGACATCGCTGTCATGGCCCTCACGGCGGCGCTTGATGAGAGCGAAGCGCTCACTGCGGGCCAGGTACTGCAAATCGTGCTCGATATCGTCGAGGGTAAGGCCCCTGACCTCGGGGATCCACCAAGAGACAACGGCACAAAGGAACATGACACCGCAGAACAGGGCGAGCGCACCCGGGAGACCGACAGTCGAGTTGAGCTGGCCGAAAGCGAAGGCGGTAAGGAGGGCACCGCACTTGCCGCTGGCGGCAGAGATACCGTGGCCCATACCTCGGACACGCGTAGGGAAGACCTCGGCTGGAATCAGGAAGGTGCACGCATTGGGACCGATCTGAAGGAAGATCTGTGAAAGCGCGAAGAGGACCATAAGACCAGCGGTGCCGGTCTTGCCTTGAACGCCTGCCCAGATGGCGTACATGAGAGAGGTGAGGAGAGAGAAGCCAATGATTTGGGCACGACGTCCTGTTAATCACCGTGAGCGGCCTGGCCGATAGCCTTTTCTGGAAATCAGAACGTACCAATGACATCGGGCAGGTAGATACTGATGACAATACCCAAGACGCTCTGTAAGAGAGTTCAGTAAACCACTCTCCCCGTAATGAAGACAGACGAGCAGTCCGAACCCACAAAGATGGTGATGATGACATTGCCGACAGCAGTGTTGTAAAGCGTCTCCCACTTGGTCGCGCCCGTGCCGAAACCAATACCGGCAAGGATGTTGGACTGGTTAAGGCTGACACCGTAGATGGCAATGTCGCTTATTTGCAATTCAGCATAGCCATGAGGATAGAAAAGGGACAGAGCAACGAACAACAGAAACCAGGAAAGGCAGGTGCAGGTAAGAGTAAGGACGTGGCGCCTGCACTCGGCTGTCTTGAAGTTGAAGTACTCGAGGAAGTCGCGGAACTGGTCGTTGAGACCACGGGTGTGGTGGTCACCGCGCGCTAAGCCAGTCTCCTTGGCCACGTCTTCCATCGTCAGCCTAGAGCTAGCACGGGATTTCTGGGCACGCGAACTTTAACTCACACCTCTCGTACGGCTTGGTCTCCTTCATGGTGAGGCGCTCATAGAGAGAGAGCATACCAGGAATCATACCGATACCACTGTGGCAGTCAGAACTGGCGCATTGACAGCGAGATGGTAATGGGCTTTTACGGACAGCATGAGGCGCCATACGTATTGGAGATTCCAGAGGTTCGCCTCGACCTGGTTCTTGTATCCGGCAATGAGAATGAGGTAGAAAATGGCAGTTCCGAGGGAACCACATTGGTAAAGAGTGAAGCTGGTGAGCACCAGTTTGGCACGGGACATGCCAAGCTTAGTCTCAGCGGTCAAGGACCCAGACATGGGGTAGTCTGGTGGCCGTCAGGGCTAATCTGCTCGACACAGGCCAGAAAATCCTGAACTGACCACCGCCGATACCAACGCCGGTAACGATACGCCAAATCTACAGCGCTGTCAGGTTTGAGACCAGGAATGACTGGTCACGCCCGAGTTACGCACCGTTAGCCAGCCAACGATGCCATTCTGAGAAAGGCCGTTCCAGGGCATAAGGACGATCATGAGGGTGCCAAAGAGGGTGAAGGCAAGCTCCTTGCCGTAGACTTTGTGACGACCGAGGGCGTCACCGAAGATGCCGAAGGTGATCTGGCCGACAATCATGCCGATGGAGAGACCGGCCTTGATCGTGTCTTGAGGGAGGGTGGGGATCGATCCGCCATTCCAGTAGAGGTAGCCGATCATGGGAAGAACTGAAGGTCAGCAACACGCCGTTGAGAAAATATCAGGAGGCAAGGTAAACCCCTTTTCCCGAGACGTACTAAAACTCAAGTTGTTGTTGATCCAGCCTTCGGAGAAGAAGCCGACACTAGAGATGGCGAAGAACTTGACCTTGCCCCAGAGGGTGATCTCGCGCTCATCTTCGTCCTCAACCGACAGGAGGTGAACCGGCTCGGTGGAGGCCATCGTCACAACAGATGAAGACGTTGCAGTGGAAGATGTGGTCGTTGATGGAGGAGCTCAGTATTGCTGAGGTCTCGGTGAGACTCGAGGGACAATGAGTGAACTGTGCATGCTTGCTTTAATACCTCGAGAGCACTGAGCTACTGTTGGCACACTCTTGAAAGGCTGCTCCGCTTGGCTTTGTCGCTGTTACAGCTAACATGCTTACGGCGAGTCTGACCCGCACACGTGTGTGCCACCGGCACGGCGCTGATTTGAGGGGATACAATTATCAGGTTTATTTTGGCCTTGACCGACGCATGGATGTTCACCAATGGTTCACCGTCACCCAACCCCCTAACATAGACCGTGGTAGTAATCCGGTAGTAATCCGTCAAGGCGGGTATAAGCGCAGTGGAGATTTGGGAGATCGTGGGAACTCCACATTCCTGCTTTGCAAGTGTGAGCTCATGGCCTCGTAACTCGGTACACGTAGCAACGTTCATTAAGTCACCTCAATTAGAAGTCACGAGCAGCCCACTGGGACCAGTTCAATATGATTTCGACATGATTTCAATATGATTTCATAGCACGTTGCCTGTACTTTCGACCATCGAAATCCACCCAATTCCGTCCGTAAATTACGAATGTTGCCCCAAAATCGCCACAGTAAGTAGAGGGAGATATGGAAGACGACACCTTTGTTCTGGGTGTAGCAAAATAATACTCCGGACATTACGCCCGTGACTGGGATATAGTGTCTATGAGATCTCAGTGCAGGTCTGGGAAATACCATTGCCTTTTACCTCGCGGTACTGGGTACTAATCTGACAGTTTTGGAGTGAAGAACGCGTAACCCGTCAGCTATGCCCCCTCAACCACCTCTATCAACGCCTCTCACGGTCACGCAGACACCGATGTGCTCGAGGAGGGTGACAGCATCCACGTCCACACCCCGGTGAACTTCACGGGTGAGGCATTAGACATCGTTCACTTTGCTCGGAAGGCGCATACGGGCGGGACGCGGAGAAGCAGAGACTAGGAAGGGGACCGTGGCGGTCGAGTGGTGAGGTAGAGACGACCGGGTCACCTGACGACTCGGCAGGCGTGCATCTAGGGACTACGCGGCGGAAATGGTCGGCCGTGGCTCTCAGCTACGAATGGGTCTGAGTGGGAGGATGTTGGGTCCACTCTGACTTTGGGAGCTGCCAGGCGTGGCATTCCGGATATCACGGTAGAGGATAAACAAACAGCTACGGCACGAAGGAAACGGGAAGAGTCAACAGTCTTGGAGTCAGTTATGACCTAATAACCCCCCTCGCCTCTCCAAACACGTCCACAGACCACTAGACTACACGAACGCGAACGAAGTTGGAATTCCCAGTGGGCTGTCTGCAGCATGAGCACGATCAGCCATTCGCATTCACCGGGTCTGATCTGAGTCATGGTTCGCTCAAGTCTAAGCCGAGGCAAGTCGCTTCTGCAGCCCCGCACGTTTGGGTTGAACCTACTCTATAAGCGACCAAGAAGCTGTTGTGAATTACGATGTATGTTCAGTAGGTTCCGTATTCAACATATAAACACCCCCCCCAAACGCCCCAGGCTACGCGACTACGCGCGTGGACGTTACACACACCGCACGGGAGCCGGCTCCGCCATGACGGTCCTGATGTTCACATGTGATCGAACGTGCATCATCTATTTGAGGACGACAAGTACGACAGAAACGATGCAGGAAGACGGATTTCGGAATTGACTGCAACCATCCCGCAGAAATCCAAGGAGCCTGTAGGGGCTTGCCGACATTCGGTATTCAGCGATGCCAGGAGCCCACTCGCGTTGCAACCACCCGCGTGTGCACTTGACATACACCGCACCGCAACTGGTTCCGCTATGACTGCCCTGTTCCCACAGTAGCAAACGTGCACCACCTACTGAAGTACGTCGCGGACGATAGAACTACTACAATCGATCTGCCTGTTGCCGAAACAACGTTCAAATCAGTACTCATCACCGCTCCATTCACGCTGCACACTCACTCCACTACATCGAAAAATGTCTGCAACTCAGACTCAGACGGCTTCAAGCGGCAACGTCGTCGGCATGCTGGCAGCACGCGCCAGCACTGTCCCTCTCAGGCGGAACAACCTCATGGACCAGTACACTCATCTGGCGGTTACTCCAGGCATGGGTGAGGAGTTCCCTGGCGACCTTCAGCTCTCTGAGCTGCTAAAGGCTCCGAATGCGGATACTCTCATTCAGGACCTTGCCGTCCTCAGTGAGCCAACTTTCACCGAAGTCTCTGCTCGTCTGTTTGGGCATTGTAGGTATTCGACCTGATAGCTTCAGTTTCCGAACGTGGTGTTGCTTTTTTCCGTGGGCAGGACTTGTCTGCTGAGGATATGAAGGTCCTCGGACAGAAGCTCGGCGAGGTGAGACTGCGCGTGGCGGCGGTATGGGATAGACAAAACGAATGACGGCCACAGCTGTCTGGAAAGCCGGCCGAGTCTGGTCTCCACATTCATCACCTCACCGAGGTGAATTCGCCCAAGGGCGACCAGGTTCACATGTACGCGCCTAGTCCCACAAACCAGCGACAGTTATGCCACCGCTGACGTCAGTTCAGTGTGACCAGCACGCGCCGCGTCGACAGGTACCGCGGTGACAGCTCTCGGCTGCACTCGCTCAAGTGGCACTCAGACTCGTGTTATGAGCCTGTGCCTTCCGACTACACGCTCCTCAAGATCCACACACTTCCCGCCTCCGGTGGCGACACCCTCTGGGCCAACGGCTACGAGGTCTACTCCCGCCTCTCCCCACCGCTCGCGCGCATGCTCGAGGGTCTGAATGCCTTGCACGATGTTAGGTCTCACTACACCAAGGCCGGTGAGGATTTCGGTAACGAGCTACGCACCGGTGAGCGTGGCCATCCTCTCAACACCGGTCAGGACCTCTGCGCTATTCACCCTGTGATTCGCGTCAGTGAGTGTGCTCCTGAATACACGGACAAGTACCCTGCAGCTGATGATCAGACCCAGTATGCCTGCTATAATTTTGTCCCAGTGACTTCAGCCAAAGTAACATACTGATGAGAAGACAGGTCACTGGCTGGAAGGCAGTCTTCGTCAACAAGGGTGTGACTAAACGCATTATCGGTATAAGCAAGGATGAGTCTGATGCCATCCTTGACTATCTTAACGTATGTCGCATGACGTCGTCTTTGTTTGGTTTTTTTTTAAAAATGGGTCTCGCACGAGGCACATTGTACGGATCACTGACCATCATACCACCTCCCGACCACGGTGGGTGTGAGGCCTCATTTCGGTTTACGCCATGTGTCAGCCTCTTGTGAACGGGGTTACTCTTGAAGTGTTGACTTGCCGCTGACGACGCTGCAGAGCGAGTGCCTGGTGTCGACTACGAGGTGGGGTGGAAGACTTACGCATTTGCCGCACCGTTTTCGAGGCAGTGCGTGAGTGCGACAAGCTCTGCGTAGGCGACGCTATTTGCAACCCTCCCCGGATCCAAGCACCCATTATGCAATCTCACCCCGAATCTGCCCTTGCGTGTAGTTCGTCTCACCTACTCTTGACAGCTGCCTGGTATAGAAGTCGAGGCGTTAAAATCATACTCTTTACCATATCCTCTCATATGTTATCTCCGTTTCCGTCAGGAGCTCACTAGGGCCATGAGGCTCTCATCGGAAGTCTGAATTCTGACGATGGGTCAAGTGCTCGAGGGCGTGCAAATGCTTCGTCTTGAGCCGCCTGAGTAATAGAATTCCAATGTCCACGATGAGGATTGGGTGAGCACCGCACAGAGCGAAATGAAAGTAGAGTGTCTTAAGACAGCGATACGTCTAGCCAGAGTAGAAGACAGCTCAATGTTGTTCCTGTTGGCCCAACAGGCGAAGCTCGTGGCGCAGGCATCGGGGCTTTTGCTCTGGCCGCTGAGGTTGCGTGAGCACAGATGAAAGATGAGCGAGGTCTGACCTTGGTACAGTAGCATTGCAGGGTGGTGGGCCATTGGTATGGCTCTGGCAAAACGCAAAATTCCCATCTTAAGTTTCACCCTCCCTCCCTATGCTTAACCTTGCTGTGTTCTGCCCGGAATGTTTGCCCCCATGTGAGGCCTGCTCAAATTGCTACACGAAGTCCCCCGTCCCCAAACCCTCCACCTGAATTAATATACGGAACTGTATCCATTAGGAGGAAACCTCCGCGATCCTATTGCTGTTATCACACGTAGGCCGACGAGGTCCTGGGAAGTCCACCGCTTTCCTGGGCTAGCGTAACATACCCTAGCATACATAGATGCTGATGGGCACGACATTTCCGGTATATACCGGCTGACAAGCAGCCCTTGGGCGTCTCGGCTTTCAATCCTGACGAGCCGCTCGTGTGCGAGGACCGCACGCCTTCCCGAGTCCGCATGGGTTGGTGTGGACAAGAAGTATGTATGTTGTTCCGGAGCGGTCAGCATCCTTCTGTGCTCTGACTCTCGGATTTGGTGGATTTCAAGTCTCACGTTTAGGTCCAGTGAGGTGCCGAATGCCGGAGTCCGCTTGCCCCAGACTATATGTTGCTAACGAGCTCAAAAAAAAGAAATAAGTCTTACCATTCATACCATTTGACTCATGTAAGTTTGCTGTCGTTGTCGTGCCGCCCTCAGTGCCCCGAGTTCGTTCCGTGAGTGCCTGGTTTCGACATCGGTCGTGTCGGCACGGCCGCAAGATTATCCGACAACCTTAGGGTGTCATCAACTTTGAAGAAGGCGATACTCTGCTCCCGTGTGAGTGATGTGTGCTCAGGAGATGAGAGTCAGATGGAGTGTGACAGAGCAGGTAAAGGACGAGGCGGATGAAGGACCAAGTGAACAGATGAGGAACTCGCCAGCAGTCGCAGGACCATTCCTGCTCGGACAGTCCTTGAGCAAAGCGTCGACACCGATCATTTCGTTCGGATCCATGCAGCTAATAACAAGCACGAGGAGGTAGCCCATATTCCCGTTGAGGAATTGATCGACCTCGTTGATGGCTTTGCGGAATTCTAGCAGCATCCGGGGGCTGGATCGGACGTGTAGCTGATACGATAAGAGGTGTCGAATCGACGCCGCCTTGCAGGCAGCGACGATAAGCCGAAGTACCTGAAGGTTGGAGAACAGACTGAAGACTGTGATACCGCTGTCGTGGGTGTCGTTCCTTCCCATATTATCGCTGAGGAGCATCAACATGCGAGACTTTGTCGAGGCTGGTAGGGATACGCTTACAGCATCGGATCCTTGAGAGTCGGACAGATGCAAACATCCTCGGGTCGAGTAGCTGATTTCAATCAATCAACCCACTGAATTCAGCAACAGTCGAACAAGACATACCGGAGTGCCCACCGGTATGGTGCCATTGGATGTTTCCGCCAAGCTCCTTGAGCTTGCTGGTCTTATAAGTACCGGTCTCACCGTCAACGATATGGACGGCCCTTGGCAAAGTGTGAACTCGAGGCAAGAGTGATATGTGCTGGTGTTGGCAGACCGAGAAAAGGCGAGTGTTATTATGAGCTACCAAGGCGAATGAGTGTAGAGTGTGACGAGGGAAGGATGGGGGACATTTCGGATGCTCGAGGAACGGGTGTAGACGTTAACATTGCGGGTGTCAATGGATGGATACGCAGTGAATCGATAAAGATAGAGGATTTTCCGGTTAGGGGAGGGAGTCGTCATCCGTCATGCCGCGGAAGTCTCTTCTCTTCACTAATGCTCTGTATGAGGCGGAAGGTCTTTTCTACATTATGCTCTGTATTCCGCGGAAGGAAGGGCTTTTCGCGGCACAATCAGCATGGCCCTCACCATCACCAACGTTCACCAAGAGATGGGCAAAGACGTGCTGTGGGACCTCTCACACTTATCCATCCGCGACAAGTGCAGATTTGACTTTGACACAGCGTACAATGGTCCGTCAGCTGGCTCGAGCTGAAGCCATGGTGGCATCCTTATGGCACGAAGTAATGTGAGCGCCGTCTTGGGGTTTTGACGTTAGAGACTCGCTGACGCAATGGGCCAGCTCAATATAACCGGACCCGGACCATTGTGAGTGCGACCATGACGATCCTTGTACCCATCCCAATACATCGAGATTAACACAGCACACAGCACCGATGTCATCGTGCGGGACCTTCTCGTGCAATATGGTGTCACTCCTGTTGTGTGGTATGAACCGGCGAGGTGTGCATCGATCTCGACTACTACTCGAGCTACTCTTATGCTCTCTATTATTCATGGAACCGCCACGGTAGGGTACTGCTCGGTCATGCTGTAGTGGACGCCACCGAGGTTGGCCCGATCCTACTGATAACCGAGCACATAACCGAGTCGTCTCAACAACTCCTTCTGACATTCGAGTCAGACTCAAACATCTCGGCCACCAGAGAAGCAGGCTCAACGTTATCCAGGTCATTACACTGCTTGGGCCCGCAGGCCACCGGGCCAGCCGACGCCGAGTGTGATCTCATAGTCGTCTTCCTTGCTAGCAGAGACTCCCGCACCACCAGCCTCCCGGAGCGAGACCGAAACTCATCCCGGCTCGTCAACAAGGACCTCGACTCTGTTGCCGACTCGATCTTCGTGATGTTGATAATCGTTCCGCCATGTGGAGCCAGCCATTGTCCTGCCGCCAGAACTCCGTTCGCGCTGCTTGTAGCCAGTCGAGGCCGCCTTTAGCTACCGTGACGGTTGCAAGGGCGTCGCGTGCAACGCCCAAAGCCGCCTCGGCGCTCGTAAACGCGGGGTATTCGGGAGCTGGGCCAAGGCCTTAGTCAGCCCAGAGGTCGCTGGTCGCGCTTGGTGCTTCGTTCTTGCTTCCGTGCCGAAAAATACAGTCAGCATGGGAGGGCGGGTCTCATAGCGTTCTCAAGCTCTAGTCTGCTGCCTCCGTCGCTTGAAGGTTTGCACTAGCGGGTTCGGACCTTCAGTGGGCCTGAGGACATCTCCCCGACAAGCAGGGGGGGGGGGGTACCCCTCGTGTCTGGACCGATGTCCAGAAGTCTCCAACATACCCCCAGCGGCGGCAGCAGGAGATTCAAGGCATAGTATGAAGGGCAGGCGTCATGAAGCGTACTCTTCATGAGGGGTCAGTCCACATCCAGCACTCTGAGACTCGTCGTGCTCCACCTAACCGTTAATCCCAGAGTGCATGGACCATCATCATTGCATAAATCACTATCGCTTTCGCCTGCGCAGGTCTCGTCACGCTCCATTGAAGTGGGCTTAGTCCAAGTTGGACTCCTTGAAGCTCGTTCGGACGATCCAGGCACTGTAAGTATCACAGGTCAGTGAAAGCAAGACGCAGGTTCCTCCCGCATGTCAAACTCACTCCCAGTATCTGGCAATGACCGGGTCATATGAATCACCGCCAGTGCGTTCGTTAAGCTTCGGAATGGTCACCGATGAAGGCGAGTTGGGAGAGACACCCGCATTAGAAATGGTTCGTGCTAACCACGTGACGACGTGGACTGCAATGCGCAAAGTTGAGCCTAGCTTAGTCTACCTCGGTCCACTCACAATCGGCCTCGCCTGGATGTTCTCCAGCGGCAAATGGACCCTTGGTTTTCTTGAGGGTGTTTGTTAGAAGGCGCACGGGGATTGGCACACCGTGCACCGCACGGGGATTGGCACACCGTGCACCGCACGGGGATTGGGACATCGTGCACCGCACGGGGATTGGGACACCGTGCACCGCACGGGAAAGAGCTGTACTCTGTGCATAGTACATAAACTGGTTGGTTAGCGCTTCTTGCCCATGCAACTGCTTCCCGGATATCACTTACAGATTAAGAGTCTGCTGCCCTACCTACAACAAGCCTGTCACCACCATGTCGACCGATTCTGCTACTCCCACTACGCTGTCGGCCGTGCCGAAGCTGCGCGGGAACGCCAACTACATCGAGTGGCGAGAAGCCATCGAGGAACAGTTGCTGGCTCATGACCTACTCGACATAGTCGAGGGAACGGAGGAAGAGCCATTCGGTCAGAAGGGTGTGAGGAAGAGGAGGGCGGGATCCGTCATGCCAACAGGTGGTACAGGGGACCCTGGGGATGCTCCCAAAGCTCTGTCAGCCGTGGAGGTGAAGCAGTGGAAGGACTGGTCGAAGCGTGAGTCCAAAGCCCAGGCTTGGCTTCGCATGACCTGCACGGAGGGACCAAAGCGTTCGATCATGGGGATGCTCTCTGCCCATGAGATGTGGTCCCACCTGGAGAACACTCACATGGTTCGTACCATTGAGCGACAGGGACAGCTTCTCCAAACCCTTGCCTCCTTCCGCCTCTTGTCAGCCAATTCGAAGGCGATGACGACGCATATGGAGTCGTTCCTTGTCACTCTCTCGAGGTATGAGACTGCGGGAGGAATCCTACCAGAGAGTCAGCAAATTGTTCTCTTCCTCAACAGTCTCCCGGCCGCCATGGAGCAGTGGAAGGACACCTATGCAGCGCTGGACGAATACCGACAGACCTGGGTTGAGCTCGAAAGGCTCTGGAACCGCAAGGTTGAGGACAAGGAGAGGTACGAAACCTCTAAGGGATCCCACTCGAATGGGGACGCATTGGCGACTCATGGAGGGAACCATGGCCAGAAAGGGAAGAAGACGGGAGAGAAGAAGGAGAAGAAGCAAAGGGACATGTCGAAGGTGAAATGCTGGACTTGCGAGAAGACCGGTCACTTCAAACGCGACTGCCCCGATGCCGAAGACTCGAGCAAGAAGGACAAGACGGACGGCCAGGCGAATGCTGCAGTAGAAGCGGAATTTGAGGCGTTTGTTGGCCAGGCCGTGCAAGATGCGACTGGACTCGACAGCGAATGGGTTATCGACAGTGGTGCGACTCACCATCTCTCGGGTGACCCAAAGGTCTTTGCTTCAAGGTCCGACTTGCCTGAGCCCTTCAGCTTCTCCCTGGCGGGACAGGGGTCTCTCACTGCCGAGCAGATGGGGGAAGTGCCTCTGCGTCTGCCATCCGGTCACGGACTCAGCCTTCAAGACGTCTACTTCACACCCAGTGCAAGGCTGAACCTGTTGTCGGCTAGCCGCCTGCTCTCTCGTGGTTGGACGATATCCCTAGCGCCCTCTGGTGGTCGGATCAGCAATGGAAAGGTCGATGTTCCGCTGGAAAAGCGAAAGGGGCTGTGGGTGCTCACCGCCAAGTCGGCGAATCAGGCAACCCATGGTCGCGTGCTTGTGACAACCGGTGCAGAGTCGCTTCATGCTGCACTGGGCCACATTCGAGGCAAGAAACTTGAGGACGCCGCGGCCCAAGCGGGCCTCAAGGTGGCTGATGTTATGCGATCGGCCGAAGGTTGCTCGACCTGCGCAGAGGCGAAGGCAACGAAACAACCGAAGGCGGGGACAAGTCCCCGGGGAGCATACGCCGGCGAGCTCGTCCATGTCGACATTGCGGGTCCATTCCAGCCTGCGAAGGCAGGCGAGGACCACTTCCTGGCTTTGGTCGACGACTGGAGCAAGATCAGCTTGGTGGTACCAATGGGCGGGAAGACTGAGGCCTACCGGCATTTGCGCGCATTCGTCTCGATCATGGCGCGTTTGGCTGCCCCTCGGGCTGTGCGGTTTGTGCGCAGCGACGGCGGTGGCGAGTTTGGCAGCCTGGAAGCCCAAGCTTGGTACCGGGAGACCGGAATACAGCACCAGGTGTCGCCGCCATACACACCTGAGCTCAATGGTGTAGTCGAGCGCTTTATGCGCACGGCGAAGGAGATGATCACGGCGATGCTGAAAGGGTCAGCCTTACCTCACGAGTACTGGACGCATGCGGCTCGGCATGCGGCGTGCATCATCATGAAGACGACAAAGGTGCAAGGGAAGACGGCATGGGAGAGACTCACTGGACGTGAACCGACCCTCCCGACAAGCCGTGTCTTCGGCCAGAGCATCACGGTCGCGATCCCGCGAGCGGTGCGAACCAAAGGGTCTCTCACCAACGCTCGCGGCGTCAGGGGGACGCTCCTGGGCCAGCGTTGGGATAGAGTTGGTTGGATAGTGGAGCTCGAGGATGGCAAGGTGATTGAGACCAAGGAGGTGAGTAAGACGACAACGAGCGCCGGCGACAGTGGCATTACGGGAGGATGGCGCCACATGGGCGCTATTCCCGTGTCGACACCGCAGACGGACACCGTACGTCTACCAAGCACCTCCTTCGACACCAATGACAGCGACCTTGACAACGGCTCCGTTGGGGACGAGGGGGACGAGGGAAATGGCGACGAGCAAGATGGGACCCAAGAGTACGTCCCCTCCGAAGCCAACGTCCATCGGCCGCCCCCAAGCCAAGATATTGCAACCCAACCGACGGCAACATCGGCCCCTCCTCGCATTCGACACGGCTGGACCTACGAGGTGCGCACGCCGGAGACGCAGCGTAATGCCATTGAGGTCGAGATTCTGCCGACCCGCACGCGCAGCGGACGCACTGGCAATAGTGGCGAGGCGAATTGGCTCAACTGGCAAGGTCCCGAAGCGGAAGAGCACCATTTAGCGTCTTCTGCAGCCATGGCATTGGTGATGACCAACCTCGATGACGAGCCCGCCAACCCGCACGAGGCCAAGCGCACTGGCGAGGCAAAGCAGTGGCTCGAAGCCATGGCAAGCGAGATCGCCAACATCGAGAGTAAGGGCACCTGGAGAGAGGTAGTGGTTCCCGAGAACCGCACACCCATTGGTGTCCGTTGGGTCTTTAAGAGAAAGAGGGACGAGAAGGGCCAGGTGGTGAGATGGAAGGCTCGCATCGTCGCCAAAGGGTATAGTCAAGTCCCCGGTGTCGACTTCGAGCAGACCTACGCCCCCGTCGGTCGCACAACATCCCTGCGCATCCTACTCACCCTCGCAGCCCAAAGGGATTTGGAACTGCGACAGGCCGATGTCGAGGGTGCATATCTCAACGGTACGTTGGAGGAAGAGATCTACATGGCCTTCCCTGAGGGCTACAAGCCCAAGAACGACCACGCCACAGGCCTGCGACTCGTCAAGTCGCTGTATGGCCTCAAGCAGTCCGGACGGGCTTGGTGGATCGAACTTGGCACCGCCCTTGCGGGTGTTGGGTTCAAGAAGCTCGAATCGGACTGGGGTCTCTACTACAGAGCAGCGACCAGTGACTATGGCGAGGCCTTTCTCCTGGCTTATGTGGACGACATCCTCATCGCAGCGACCGCGAGCAAGACGATCAACCACTGGGCACATCTTCATGCTCGGCGGCTCTGCAATCGTGTGGACATCCCGCAGACAAGCTACGGTGGCCTCGTCGACAGTTGAGGCTGAGTATGTGGCGGTGTCAGAAGCTGCTCGTGAAGCGGTGTGGCTCAAGGGACTCTTGGACGAGCTGGGTGTAACCCCCAAGGAACCCACTCCCCTGTGGTGCGACAACCAGGGTGCGATACGACTTGCACGGAACCCAGGTACTCACCGACGCACCAAGCACATTGCTATAAGGTGGCACCTCATTCGGGAACTCATTGAGGACGGTGTGGTTCGGCTTGGATACGTCCCCACCGCTTCTCAAGTGGCGGATATCTTCACCAAGGCCCTCCTTCCTGCGCCCCATCGCTCGCTTCGAGCCAGTCTCGGTCTGGTCCTCGACGGCGAGGACGCAGACCTCGAGGGGGAGTGTTAGAAGGCGCACGGGGATTGGCACACCGTGCACCGCACGGGGATTGGCACACCGTGCACCGCACGGGGATTGGGACATCGTGCACCGCACGGGGATTGGGACACCGTGCACCGCACGGGAAAGAGCTGTACTCTGTGCATAGTACATAAACTGGTTGGTTAGCGCTTCTTGCCCATGCAACTGCTTCCCGGATATCACTTACAGTGTTGGTGATTGGCCCTCAGATGAGAACTCCGACAGCGTTCCAAGCCGACCGGCACTGATTGTAATGTGCTTCACGAGTCGTAGCCTGGATAAGATCCCATGGTCAGAGTCTGTCCCCAACTGCAAGGTAGCCATTACACACGTCGGGGCTCCCACAGTAAAAGTCGAACATTTCCTGGTTTTCGGTCCGCTTTTGGGTCAAGAACTCCTGGTATTCTGTGGGCGCCATCCGAATGAGACTTGGCGGAATTCAGCAGGATTGGGACCGACAAGGCTGACCAGAAAATTGGATACGCTTCCCCTTACTTCTCCAGAGCCACCTGCCTTTCTGCGAAGAAGTCGCCAAGCAAGCCCGACGATTTATCTTTGTGTTCCGCTTCGTCGATCGACAATCCCTGGAAGTTCCCCACCTCGTGCACCCAAGTTGTGTTCGGTCAATCGAGCATCCCCGGGCTCCCCAATGGCTCTGCGATCGAGTACTGGTTTACCTTCTCAATGAGGCCTGCATCGAAGGGTCCAGGGGATGGGCGAGGAGCAAGGCGAATCAACTCTCTTGTGGAGGTCTTCCAGTCCGGGAATTTGCAACCAAGGATAGAAGCGGACAAAGGAATATGAGCATGCAATGGAGCGGAAGATGTCCGGAATGCGAAGGGGGAGAAGTACTGGCAAGAGAGAGCAGGGCAGAAGGCAGAAGGTAGTTTGGTTGTCACAGGTGGAAAAGAGGCAGCAAGGACCGACGATGGAGTCTACCAAGTTCTTGTCGTCCACTTGAAGGGCAGGCAGGGTGCCATTCAGATTGACCTTGAGGAATTTGGGGTCGAAATTGCCGCCCTAATCCTGGTTTATATGGTTACAAATAAAGCATTGGTGGACTGACCTTTAGCAGTTCGATGCTGATCCACTCAACGTCTTCCTTCTTGTAACCGAGCTCGAACTGGGCGAGCTTGGGCACATTGGCCCAAGTGGACTCCCGATGTTCGTAGAGCTCTTCGGCACGCGTCAGCACCGCTCGTGTACCGCGAAGCAGTGCGACTCATGCTCACTGATGTAAGGCTTGGAGACGGTCATGATGCAGGAGTCAGGGTCGAAAGGAAGGTAAGGCAGCGGCATGGATCGTAAGGAGGACGAGACAGCCATTATATATGCCACGAAACACGACACGAAGTCGGTATGTTCGGCGTCTTTCCGACGCCCGGCGTTTGGTCGACGCTGATTATTCAGCTTGATAGCTAGCTTTACACCATGCGGATTGTGACCCGCCTAACGAACACAAACTACTACGTCGATGTTATCCGGAATTTCCGACGACCGGCGTTTGGCGTCGGGGCCTATTATTCAACTCAAGTCGCTTGCGGGCGTCACGATGGCGGAGGGTCTGAGAAACCTCCGCGCAAGACGATTTCTTCAGCTACACTACATCACATCGCCTGCATGCATCGGGTTACGACGACCGGTATTTGGTCAGGGCATATTATTCAGCTCCAGTTGCTTCTGTCAATTATGATCGTCACGATTTGCCTCAACAAGGCGACGAAGACGTTGTGCGTCCCACTGGTCAGCGGGCTCGAGCGGCGGCGTGTTTACCGCAACAACGCGCAGGTCTGCGCGCATATTCCGAGAGGTATCGAAAACTGATGCATTCCCCGTGAGTGTAGATAATAAGGAAGCCTTCCTAAGAGGCTCCGACTTTGCACGGTATCAAGAAGCCACCGAAGAGGCGACCGCCTCGACATAGGAAGAACAACTAGCACTGCAGATTGGGATAGGCCGCGCGGTCTCCTCGTCCCTCAAGCGTCAAGTCCAGAACGCCATAGATTGACCAGACCGGGTCAAGGGCGCTGGTGTCACCGTGCTTGAACGTCATCTCGCTCGTCCAGTGATGGATGCCGTCCTCGTCCCGTGAAAACACGTGGAGGACCGCGCGCTGCACGCCGTCCGGAGTTTCCGAATGATAGTCGCGGTTGAAATTGTTGTTCCGCGAGGACAGCGTCTGTTGGAATGTACGCCGTCTAGCCGTCACGTGACAGTCTCCTCCTCGCCGTACCCGAAACTTTTAGCCATAGATGGCTCCATAGTCTTCTCTCTTTGATGCTATCAAGGTGCCGTTCCAACAGCATCCGCAGATTGCGCCATCCTCGTTCTTGTGCGTAGGTGCGGAGCCGATCGGGACTTGTCTTTGCGATCACCACCAGATTGGTCCGCTCGGCGACATGAAAGCACTCCCCTCGAGCCCGTCGACGACCGATGTGCATGACGGGCACGGCTGCTCGACAAGCGGCAGCTCGGCTGTCTTGCCCCCAGAAGCACCCGCGCGTGCGTCTTCCGACCACCGCGGAAACATGTTGTAGATGACCAGCGAGTTCTTGCCGGGTGCGAAGACTCCGAGAGCCTCACCTCGGTGCCGTCGGCAGCGGACTCGAAAACATAATCCTCATTGATGAGCCCGCCCGGATGCA
This sequence comes from Saitozyma podzolica, assembly GCA_003942215.1. Taxonomy (NCBI): domain Eukaryota; kingdom Fungi; phylum Basidiomycota; class Tremellomycetes; order Tremellales; family Trimorphomycetaceae; genus Saitozyma; species Saitozyma podzolica. Next base: position 17,784 of record RSCD01000035.1, on the reverse strand, counting down.
GTGCCCGGCGCTCGATCCTCTCTCAGGACCTGCAAGGGCGACTGTTCTGGACGTAAGTCGTCCAAGCGGTCCAGCTACGGCTCGTTCAGCTTACGTCCCATCCCGGGCGGACTGCGTCGATGTAAATCGCTCCACAGCTCTTGGCCGCCCACCAGGAATCTCAGCCGCCTGGATTAGGGCCGAGGTGCTGTGACTGTCAAGATGCGCCTTTGTTAAACCTGCGTCCGCAGGTCCCCTCCCTCGCGTCAGACTCCGACATTACCACAACAGGCCGGCGAGCTCGTTAGAGGGTCGTTCCCCTTTCATTTACTGGACGCTGTCGCCCTGGAAGTAATCGCAAACTCTGGCGGGTTGCCGATCTCCCCCACCAACATGGACTCCTCCTTCTCCGACTCGTCATCCAACGGGACCTTCGACACCTCCAGCTCACCCTCAAGCCCGATGGCATGGAGGAGTGGTGGGGCGACCTTGACCACGCTCTGTGGGACTCGGCCGTCCACTGCGACGTACCCGGCCCTGCGACTATGACAATGGCAACAGCCTGATATGCCTTCCTCTCCGCATGTGGGTCTAAGGCTGCTGTCATCACACCAGACCTGTGCCCCTCATGCCAACGCTGCCTTGGTGGAGTTCTCGGATACCCTCTTTGACCCGATCCTTGGCACCGAAATGACCGACCGCCTCGCCCCACGGAACCAACCAGACCGCTGCCAAGATTCCTTTGATATGGCCCAATCCGACCTCCTGCCACAACTCAACCCGCGCAAATAGCAGACAGTCAGAGTCAGCCTCAGCTCTTGACCGCCTCTGGCTCTCGGTCATCCCAATCAACACGCGTCCCTTCGACCCATCGACTTTGAGGTGTCTGCCGCCCTGCACCGGCACTTCGATCGTCTACCGTCGCTGTGGACAGCCAACTGAGTTTCGCCACGATGAGGTTTGTCTCCACAGGACCAAGTGGAACCTGGCACGGCACGAGCAAGTCAAACTGGCCATTGCAAATCCCCTGTCAACTGCGGAGGGAGTTCAGGTCCAGCTCGAGCTATTCATTGCCAACACCCAGCGCCGCAATGACATTCGTCTCACTGGAACGAACCCGTCTGGTCTTGGGAACCATAAGTGCGGCATCATCGCTATCCTCAGCAGATACACTGGCCACCCCTGAACCAGCCGCCTTGCTACTCGACACCCGCAGAGACCGCCACAGCGGCCGCTCAACGGTATATCGCAGTGGTTGCACGAGACAAGTACGAGTACCTCCCGCCACCACCGTGCTCTTCACACCAAGGGTTTTCTCTCTCGTGGAGAAATACGGGGAAAAACATGAGGTCCTGGAGAAATCCGCTCCCTTCCGGTGCTTTCCGGGCACTACTTGTCCACCTCTAACTCACTCTGCTGCTCTCCAGAGTGAGGAACTTGGACGTTAGAAAGTGGTGTAAGCCGTTGTGAACCGGAACGCTCTTACGGCTTTATCTGGTGGTCTTTTATCCTCTCCTGTAAGGTATATCATAGCAGCCAGATGCGAGATGGAACCCCCTAACTATGTTAACCCCTAACGGCTTAGAGTCTGCGACCGATACTCAAATCCTTGCCACTCACCGCGCTACCGGCACACAGCGCAGAACGACATCAGATCAACGGATCGGGTTCTAGCGGCCTTTCAGGCGAGGACATCGACATTACCGTCATCCCACTAGCCTCCCAGTCTTCCCGAAAGACCACAGAACCTCTGGTAGCCACAGAGGATGACTCCCCAGCCGAAAGCACTGCCAAACTCGTCGAAAATCGCTTGCGGACCATAACCAGCGAAAACAGCGGAGGCATCCTCCTTCACACCGACCATTCAGTGGTGCCTGGTGCTATTGCTCTCCCCATACCCGCTTCCGGGAACGGCTGCAGCCTGTTCCTCAGACCTGTTGTAAGGTATGAACCGGCGAGGTATGCATCGATCTCGACTACTACTCGAGCTACTCTTATGCTTCCCGCTTCCCACTCTTCTACAGAACAATGGGCAACTCTCTCATCCTCTTTACTGTTCATGAAACCGCCACAGCACGGTCCTGCTCGGTCATCCTGTAGTGGATGCCACCGTGGCTTGGCTCGAGCCTACTGATAACCGAGCACATAACCGAGTCGTCTCAACAAGACCATCTGGGCAACCATCGACTCGCCGGTCTGTGAGCGAAACGACGATAGATCCTAGATGTGGGCGATGCTGCGTAGCACCTGTGGATCTTTAACTCTTCTTCTCGAACTTGAGTCCCCGGATAGGGTCATTCGCTGCACGTGTTATACAGTCACAACGATATCACCTCGATTGAATATGTCGTCGGAGCACTCTCGGGACGGATCTTCTCACGGATGTGTACCGTCCCCAGTCTGTCCCACCACCGCCATTGCCCTTTCGTACTACGGTGCAGCGCAAAACGCCACTCGTGATAGCAATGTGGAAGGGGAGTCTGGGCTTCTGGATCCTAACATGTTCGAATGTGTGACATGGGCCCAAAACGGATAATCCGGGACTCGAAACCGGATTTCCGCTGTGTCCGTGCGCTTTTTTTATGGGGTTAGGGGGTTTCATATCACATCTGGTCTGTCTACTAATCCCTGATCTCTTCGTCCATCAACCAGTTCCTCCTTCTGTGCAGTGCTGGGAGCCGACTACTACGAACCACGATATATTTGGTTGTGGTAAGAGGGGCAGCTCGCAGTAGCGAACGGCTCCCAGCCCACACGCCCTCCAGGGATGCTACGTGCATGAACCCTTCATAATCGCACCCCCTCAGGGAGACTTCCCAACATTTAGCGCCATTCCCAGCAGGGCAGGGGGACCCGACGGCTGGGTCCAGACTGAGCTGCCGCTCGGATGATTGGTGACGGAGACCGCAGTCACTCGCATGCATTTGAAAAGCCTTGACTGTGTCACGCTTCGGTCGTCACTAGCCCCATTCCCCACTCATATTGCCGCTCACTGTACCCGCACCGGATGTCCCTTCTTGGGTCAATAGCTCGCGTGTGACAACCTTGTCACTCGTTCGCCCTCTCCTTGATTCTTTCGCCATTATTCGAGGGTCGCACCCGAGGAGCGACCCATCGGCCCAGCAGACTTGGCGAATGTGAAGCCGTCCACGTCGACTTCTAGCACTCAGGCGATCTGCCGTCGCCCCACTACGGAGACCCAGAGACGACAGGTATTGTTTGTCTGACGCCGAGAGTCTTATCAACGAGTTGGAAGCAAGAGGCTGGCTGGTGTTCAGGCGGGTACAGATTGGACAACAGCCAGGCGGGTGCCCAAGTTGCGGGGCGCTCGAGCCTCCTTGGAAACGGCGTGATCGTCGTTGGCAGTCGGGACTCGGTCGTCCCTCCGATCACATGTCCTTTCCATCACAAACCACACTGTCGGCGAGTCGTGTGCTTGTGCATGCATTACCCAGAGGAGGAGCGTCGGTGTTGGCAATGAGGGCGGTGAAGAGGATGGCGGGGTTTTGTGGGGTTTGTTTTGGGGGGGATTAGCCTCCGGTCAAGCCTCCGGTTACCGGCCCCACCCGCTAAAGGTCAACGTCGCCGCGCTTTTCGTTTTCGAATCGACACTGAAACTTGCTCCCGTTGATAAGAGATAATCGAAAAAACGGCCGTCCGCTTCCTTGATACTATCCGATTATACCATCCCCATCCCCTCCCATCGGCCATCTTCATCACTCCCTCCACCTCTCTTCTCTCTTCCCCTTTACTCATACGTCTTCCCTCTACCTATCACATCGAAACTCCTGGCTCTCTCACAGCTCGCGTCCACCTTCTCAGCCGTGACTCTGCAAGTTCACCTACGCTGACTCGGCGACACCACTCCAAGTCGCCGCATTCCGCCGGAAGCCGACTTGCTTGGCCATCGGTTTTGCTTTCGTGGCGCCGCACCGCGCTGTGCCGTTGACGGAGCCAGCCGACAGAGAACGAGGGCAGCATACCAACCGGTTCCCGGTCGATCCGTCATCGTCATCCTGATCGCCGTCGTCGCCGAATCGATCCTTTGGGCGTCCAAGCACTTGCGTATTCCTCAGACAGGGGAGGCACTTGGTCTCTAGTCTGAGGAATCTCTGTCTTCTGTCATCACAACGCATACCGCTTGCATCCACTCCATCTCATCCCGGCCAACCCCTCGCAGCGCCATGTCCCGCCCGCCGCCCTCTACGGCGTTCCCGCCAATCCCTCGAGGTGTCCAGCAGCTCCCTCCCTTCCCGCAACTCCTCCATCTCAAGGACTCCCCGCCCGTCCGACGCACTTCGGGGGATACCACTCCGACTCACGGCGGACCGGGCGGAACACCGTCCCAATCCAGCCTGCCCTATCCTCGCTCGTCGTTCGGTATCCCCAGCGCACCGTCCGGGCCGTTACCGCATCCCATCCTAGCTGGACTGGGCGGTGGAGATCGGTCTTCCGCTGGACCGGAAGATGGGGGCAGTATCGCCGCGAGTCCAGAGGCCGAGGATGATGACGACACGGCCTATCACGGGGCTGGAGGAGCGACGGGCGACGAAAAGAAGAGGAGACCTCACGCGACGAGGAGGAAAGTTGTGAAGAGCTGCTCGGAATGTCGCAGGAGGAAGATCAAGTGCGATAAGAAGCAAGTTGTCCGGTGGATGCGGAATGAGAGCCAGGCTGACCGTGATAGATTCCCGTGTGGTTAGTGTGACACAAGACGCGGACTGGTGGGTGGGCGATAGCTGACGGTGTACAGGGCCGTGCATTCTGCGATCGGATCAGGCGCGGTGTCATGAGGTCGGGATGGTGAGTTCAGCGCAGCCGACGTCTGATGGCGACTGAACGTATCGTAGGCGGAGAAGAACGTTGTCGCGTCCTCGTGAGTGCTTTCGATCTGTCACTCCATATCTGGTCCGGGCTTTTGAACTCCTTTTGGGATACACCTCCACCCTTCACATTCCCACTCGCTGGCCCGCCCGACTCTCGATTGATCACCGCCGATGACCTCTCAGATCAAGGTTCGCAACCACCAATGCTCTCTCGCTAGTGGCGCACCGGCTCGACGCCCTCGAGGCCGCACTGGTAAAGACCGGCGCGTTGCTCCCAGCGGATCTCGAACACTTCCTTCGAACAATGCGGGCGGGGAAATACGGTCTCGAAGGTCATCTCGACGGAGAAAGGCGAGTCAAAAAGGAGCACCCTGGTCCATCCACCGTTGACCAGGAGTCCGTGGACGATGCCGAGGGCGCCTCTCTCACGCTCGAGCACCTCGCCTTTGGCCGTAGTCGTGTTGAAGGGTCCCATTCGATCCCGCACTTCGGATCGCGCGTGGTCAGCTCTGTCTCCCGCTCGGCGCCGAACAACAATTATCATCTCGCGAGGTCGTCTCTTTCACATGGGCACGGGTCGGGCGCCAGCGGGTCAGGGAGCCCTATCGAGCACAGAAAGGCGAGCCGTCCGGCGGAAACCCTCGGTTCGGCGAGAGCTAGTGTCAAGGGGGCGCTTGGACAGATGCGGATGATCACGGACGTGTCACACCCGTCGAGGGCGCCTGTGAGAGTCATGGATTTCCTTCTTGGTGAGTTTTGCTGGGTATGACGCCTGCGAGGGCCATGCTGACGCGCCAGCCGAGGTCGAGGAACGCCGACGACCCGGCACGGCGTCCCTTGGCAAGCGCAAGGCGTCGTCGCCGTCGCCCGATGCGGACGACGGTGTCAAGAAGCTGATCCAGCAAGCTGCGCTGGAAGCAGAGTCGCCGCCGCAGCCTTCCACGGGAACGCCGACGTCCAATGCCCGACAGTCCATCTCGCCTTATCAGGAACCATCTCGCGATCGACCCGTGTTCGACGCGTATCCCGCTCCGATCCAGGCTCTCGCTCCGAGTTTCACGTTCGAGCCGATGTCTCAACAGCGACCCAACGGACCGCCCGGCGGCTCGACGACCCCTCAGGACGGCAATGGTGTGGCTGGTCTCCAGATCCCAGCGACTCAGACGTATCAGCAGCTCTCACCAATTACTTTCCCCATCGACCCGACTACCAACTCTTACGCTCCCAACATGGCTTTCCTCCCTCCCACCCAAACCCCGCAGCTCGACCAAGCAGTCGCGTCCATGCTGGCGAGTTACTTCCCTCAGAACCCCAGGTACAACGCGGGAGGGATGGCCGGTCCAGCAACGGTCCCGCTGGTACCGGACAATTTCCTCTCGAGGGTGTTCAGTTTCAGTTGGGAGAACAATCATGCAGCGAATGGAAATGGGAGTGGGGATGGGGGTGCCGGAGGGAACGCGCAGGGTGGGGTGGGTGGGGCGGGGCAGGAGATGAATGGGGGAGGGGGACAGGGGTTGGATGGGTTGGGAGGATTTGGAGGGCCGGGGATGGCTTTTGAGGGGTGGGGAGCGGGAGGGTGAATGTCGTGAGCGGGGCGCGGAGCGCGGGGCATGGAGGGCACGGAGTCTCGAATTGGGTTGCGCGGGTCGAGAGTCGGAGTTTTGTGGGTAGCTGGTTTCGGGAGGGAGAATCATTATCATTCATTGGTAGGTAGCACTAGCCGACATGGCTGAAGTACAGGCTCGGAGCGAAGCGACGCAGAAGGCAGATATTGTAAGTGATATCCGGGAAGCAGTTGCATGGGCAAGAAGCGCTAACCAACCAGTTTATGTACTATGCACAGAGTACAGCTCTTTCCCGTGCGGTGCACGGTGTCCCAATCCCCGTGCGGTGCACGATGTCCCAATCCCCGTGCGGTGCACGGTGTGCCAATCCCCGTGCGGTGCACGGTGTGCCAATCCCCGTGCGCCTTCTAACACTCCCCCTCGAGGTCTGCGTCCTCGCCGTCGAGGACCAGACCGAGACTGGCTCGAAGCGAGCGATGGGGCGCAGGAAGGAGGGCCTTGGTGAAGATATCCGCCACTTGAGAAGCGGTGGGGACGTATCCAAGCCGAACCACACCGTCCTCAATGAGTTCCCGAATGAGGTGCCACCTTATAGCAATGTGCTTGGTGCGTCGGTGAGTACCTGGGTTCCGTGCAAGTCGTATCGCACCCTGGTTGTCGCACCACAGGGGAGTGGGTTCCTTGGGGGTTACACCCAGCTCGTCCAAGAGTCCCTTGAGCCACACCGCTTCACGAGCAGCTTCTGACACCGCCACATACTCAGCCTCAACTGTCGACGAGGCCACCGTAGCTTGTCTGCGGGATGTCCACACGATTGCAGAGCCGCCGAGCATGAAGATGTGCCCAGTGGTTGACCTTCGAGTGTCGTGACAGCCTCCCCAGTCTGCATCCACCCAACCCTCTAGCTCTGCTTTTGCCGTCTTGCCGCCTAAGGTGAGGCGCATGTTGCGGGTGCTTCCGAGGTGATCGATTACCTCGAGAGCAACCTTGAGGTGACCGGCGGTGGGGGCACTGGTGTACCGAGCGAGCCAGGATGCGGCAAATGCGAGGTCGGGGCGAGTGCAGGTGGCGATCCACTGCAGGGATCCCACGATCTCTTGATAGCGTACCTTGTCCGCTCCCCCTGCTCCTCCTGCTTCCTTTTCTTCCTTGGCCGCCGCCAGGTACTCTGGTCCCAGCCTTTTGAGGATCGCGAGAGGTGTTGATCTCTTCTTGCCCGACGGGGTGAAGCGCTCGAGTAGCTTATCCACATACGCAGGCTGCGAGAGGGTGACAGTGCGAGAGGGGCGGTCCCGATCCACACGCATGCCGAGGATCATACGCACCTCGCCCATTTCCGTCATCTTCCAGCGATCCTTGAGGGCAGCCATGATGTGGTCGATCGTCTTGCTCGCGGTCGCTGCGATGAGGATGTCGTCCACATAAGCCAGGAGAAAGGCCTCGCCATAGTCACTGGTCGCCGTTCTGTAGTAGAGACCCCAGTCCGATTCGAGCTTCTTGAACCCAACACCCGCAAGGGCGGTGCCGAGTTCGATCCACCAAGCCCGTCCGGACTGCTTGAGGCCATACAGCGACTTGACAAGTCGCAGGCCTGTGGCGTGGTCGTTCTTGGGCTTGTAGCCCTCAGGGAAGGCCATGTAGATCTCTTCCTCCAACGTACCGTTGAGATATGCACCCTCGACATCGGCCTGTCGCAATTCCAAATCCCTTTGGGCTGCGAGGGTGAGTAGGATGCGCAGGGATGTTGTGCGACCGACGGGGGCGTAGGTCTGCTCGAAGTCGACACCGGGGACTTGACTATACCCTTTGGCGACGATGCGAGCCTTCCATCTCACCACCTGACCCTTCTCGTCCCTCTTTCTCTTAAAGACCCAACGGACACCAATGGGTGTGCGGTTCTCGGGAACCACTACCTCTCTCCAGGTGCCCTTACTCTCGATGTTGGCGATCTCGCTTGCCATGGCTTCGAGCCACTGCTTTGCCTCGCCAGTGCGCTTGGCCTCGTGCGGGTTGGCGGGCTCGTCATCGAGGTTGGTCATCACCAATGCCATAGCTGCAGAAGACGCTAGATGGTGCTCTTCCGCTTCGGGACCTTGCCAGTTGAGCCAATTCGCCTCGCCACTATTGCCAGTGCGTCCGCTGCGCGTGCGGGTCGGCAGAATCTCGACCTCAATGGCATTGCGCTGCGTCTCCGGCGTGCGCACCTCGTAGGTCCAGCCGTGTCGAATGCGAGGAGGGGCCGATGTTGCCGTCGGTTGGGTTGCAATATCTTGGCTTGGGGGCGGCCGATGGACGTTGGCTTCGGAGGGGACGTACTCTTGGGTCCCATCTTGCTCGTCGCCGTTTCCCTCGTCCCCCTCGTCCCCAACGGAGCCGTTGTCAAGGTCGCTGTCATTGGTGTCGAAGGAGGTGCTTGGTAGACGTACGGTGTCCGTCTGCGGTGTCGACACGGGAATAGCGCCCATGTGGCGCCATCCTCCCGTAATGCCACTGTCGCCGGCGCTCGTTGTCGTCTTACTCACCTCCTTGGTCTCAATCACCTTGCCATCCTCGAGCTCCACTATCCAACCAACTCTATCCCAACGCTGGCCCAGGAGCGTCCCCCCGACGCCGCGAGCGTTGGTGAGAGACCCTTTGGTTCGCACCGCTCGCGGGATCGCGACCGGGATGCTCTGGCCGAAGACACGGCTTGTCGGGAGGGTCGGTTCACGTCCAGTGAGTCTCTCCCATGCCGTCTTCCCTTGCACCTTTGTCGTCTTCATGATGATGCACGCCGCATGCCGAGCCGCATGCGTCCAGTACTCGTGAGGTAAGGCTGACCCTTTCAGCATCGCCGTGATCATCTCCTTCGCCGTGCGCATAAAGCGCTCGACTACACCATTGAGCTCAGGTGTGTATGGCGGCGACACCTGGTGCTGTATTCCGGTCTCCCGGTACCAAGCTTGGGCTTCCAGGCTGCCAAACTCGCCACCGCCGTCGCTGCGCACAAACCGCACAGCCCGAGGGGCAGCCAAACGCGCCATGATCGAGACGAATGCGCGCAAATGCCGGTAGGCCTCAGTCTTCCCGCCCATTGGTACCACCAAGCTGATCTTGCTCCAGTCGTCGACCAAAGCCAGGAAGTGGTCCTCGCCTGCCTTCGCAGGCTGGAATGGACCCGCAATGTCGACATGGACGAGCTCGCCGGCGTATGCTCCCCGGGGACTTGTCCCCGCCTTCGGTTGTTTCGTTGCCTTCGCCTCTGCGCAGGTCGAGCAACCTTCGGCCGATCGCATAACATCAGCCACCTTGAGGCCCGCTTGGGCCGCGGCGTCCTCAAGTTTCTTGCCTCGAATGTGGCCCAGTGCAGCATGAAGCGACTCTGCACCGGTTGTCACAAGCACGCGACCATGGGTTGCCTGATTCGCCGACTTGGCGGTGAGCACCCACAGCCCCTTTCGCTTTTCCAGCGGAACATCGACCTTTCCATTGCTGATCCGACCACCAGAGGGCGCTAGGGATATCGTCCAACCACGAGAGAGCAGGCGGCTAGCCGACAACAGGTTCAGCCTTGCACTGGGTGTGAAGTAGACGTCTTGAAGGCTGAGTCCGTGACCGGATGGCAGACGCAGAGGCACTTCCCCCATCTGCTCGGCAGTGAGAGACCCCTGTCCCGCCAGGGAGAAGCTGAAGGGCTCAGGCAAGTCGGACCTTGAAGCAAAGACCTTTGGGTCACCCGAGAGATGGTGAGTCGCACCACTGTCGATAACCCATTCGCTGTCGAGTCCAGTCGCATCTTGCACGGCCTGGCCAACAAACGCCTCAAATTCCGCTTCTACTGCAGCATTCGCCTGGCCGTCCGTCTTGTCCTTCTTGCTCGAGTCTTCGGCATCGGGGCAGTCGCGTTTGAAGTGACCGGTCTTCTCGCAAGTCCAGCATTTCACCTTCGACATGTCCCTTTGCTTCTTCTCCTTCTTCTCTCCCGTCTTCTTCCCTTTCTGGCCATGGTTCCCTCCATGAGTCGCCAATGCGTCCCCATTCGAGTGGGATCCCTTAGAGGTTTCGTACCTCTCCTTGTCCTCAACCTTGCGGTTCCAGAGCCTTTCGAGCTCAACCCAGGTCTGTCGGTATTCGTCCAGCGCTGCATAGGTGTCCTTCCACTGCTCCATGGCGGCCGGGAGACTGTTGAGGAAGAGAACAATTTGCTGACTCTCTGGTAGGATTCCTCCCGCAGTCTCATACCTCGAGAGAGTGACAAGGAACGACTCCATATGCGTCGTCATCGCCTTCGAATTGGCTGACAAGAGGCGGAAGGAGGCAAGGGTTTGGAGAAGCTGTCCCTGTCGCTCAATGGTACGAACCATGTGAGTGTTCTCCAGGTGGGACCACATCTCATGGGCAGAGAGCATCCCCATGATCGAACGCTTTGGTCCCTCCGTGCAGGTCATGCGAAGCCAAGCCTGGGCTTTGGACTCACGCTTCGACCAGTCCTTCCACTGCTTCACCTCCACGGCTGACAGAGCTTTGGGAGCATCCCCAGGGTCCCCTGTACCACCGGTTGGCATGACGGATCCCGCCCTCCTCTTCCTCACACCCTTCTGACCGAATGGCTCTTCCTCCGTTCCCTCGACTATGTCGAGTAGGTCATGAGCCAGCAACTGTTCCTCGATGGCTTCTCGCCACTCGATGTAGTTGGCGTTCCCGCGCAGCTTCGGCACGGCCGACAGCGTAGTGGGAGTAGCAGAATCGGTCGACATGGTGGTGACAGGCTTGTTGTAGGTAGGGCAGCAGACTCTTAATCTGTAAGTGATATCCGGGAAGCAGTTGCATGGGCAAGAAGCGCTAACCAACCAGTTTATGTACTATGCACAGAGTACAGCTCTTTCCCGTGCGGTGCACGGTGTCCCAATCCCCGTGCGGTGCACGATGTCCCAATCCCCGTGCGGTGCACGGTGTGCCAATCCCCGTGCGGTGCACGGTGTGCCAATCCCCGTGCGCCTTCTAACAGATATGCTCACCAAGTCTTCGGGGACCAGCGCACGCGGCCTGTGTACGGATGTTAAGCATGTCAAGACCTCCAAGTAATGAAGGAGCGCTAGTGACGTTGCCTTTCACCAAGGACGAGATCTCGCGAGGCAAATGGAACGATCGATCTCGAGGGGGAACTTCAGCATGCTCGAGCAGTGGCAGTTTTCACAGCACTGCATAAGGACCGTGCGGCGGCCCGTTGTCCCTGTGTGAGCAGCACGTGGGACCAGTGAGTGTGCTCTGACCACGCACCGGACCCCCGGCTGATCTGTCCCTTCACAGGCCACCACTACCAGGGCAACCACCACGACTGTGTGAGTGTCCAACGTGTACATGTTTTCACGTCGTTCTGACGTCTGGGTGCAGCATCGACTCAGCCACGGCCACGGCCACCCACACGACCACCGACGACATCACCGACACAATCACCACCCATGCCGCGGCAACGGTGACCGATGACTTTACCGCTACAGTCACTCACCTCGACACTTACACGTCGGTCACCCACTTCACTTACACGGAAACGGACTGCGTGCTTGCGATCGCGACCGACACGGTGACAGTGATGGTACAGAGGGACATGGCCGATTGTGCATACTCGTTGTACTGAAATGCGAGCACTCTCGTCTTCTTCGAATACGGATTACCTCCGTGTCATGGCGTCGATCCTCCCATGCAGACGTAGAAGGCTGTCTTGCCATCCGGACGCGTCTCGTCCGAAGCTCCCGTCTCGCCAGCGTGTGACTCCTCAACATGGCAGTGGCTTGTAAACGGTCTTCCATCTGAACCAGGGCGTATATCATGATTTACAAAACCCTTTGACCGATACAGCAACCCATCCATGATGTCCTCCTTGAATGTACAGTATCCTCCTTATCTCGCTGCCACCAAATGACCTCCGCAGCCTCGTCTTTGCTCAACCTTCGTTGCTTTTCCCCAATTGCAGATGGCCGTTCCCCAATGGAGATAACAGCTGCTCGTCCGGCGCGCTCAAGACATCATCCGTGGTCCAGTGAGGATTCTTGTCAAGCGGGACTCAGGCACCCTCGTCCACCTCGATCTTGACCGAGGCGAACTTTCGGGCAGGAACGCCACGCTCGAAGAGGATGTCTGTCACGAGGTGCTCAGCTCTGCGTCTGCCTGGACGATGCACCACTGTCACTTGCACTCACCCAGCTCGCGGAAAGACCTTCCTTTACACTTGGGCAGCCTGAAGAATACCCAAACCGAGACCAAAAGGCCGCTTCCGGCCCCCCGCTTCTGGCCCAGAAGAACCCGGTGTAACCCCCGCCCAGTTCCAGGCGGTAGGGTTGAGCTGGTAGCTCAAGAGAACTCCGATCGGGATACCCAGCTGGCAGGTGTGAGCTCGGCCTGACTCCCGCGGCCGACAGATGCGTAGAATGACAGGCCGTGGCATCTCACCAGCTGGATCTCGTTGAACTCAGTTGGACGGGTCAGCATCCAATGTAGGCAGTAGATTCCGTCATCTACTGACATGAATCTGCTCCGCCTGGTGGTTCTCGACCTAGACGCCGACCGTTGCTGCCTAAGTACTCGTACTAGAGTCTGTAGAATCGAGTGGATGGACTCGGCCGAGGTGAGCAGGGCCAGGGTTTTCGGGCGGCTTGGACCGGCGGGTCCCGCGTTGAGCCGGCTGTTTTCGGATTCATCGGGATTTGGGTAATGACGGATCTGCGCACCCAAAGTACGCCGATGCTGAGGAAACCAAGCGCGTCATCGAGCTGTTGCGCAGTAAGCTGGGAGAGGACCAGGTGACCACCAATCCTGACGAGCTGCTCTCGCACGGCGTGTCCGCGATTACCTATCACGGTGAGCTATCCTTGTACACGACTCTCACGGCGGTAGCTCATCTCCTTCGGCCGCTGCGAAACCAGACGTTGTGGTGTACGCCGAATCGATCGAGGACGTGTCCTCCGTCATAAAGGTTGCACCCGAGTACCGCGTCCCGGTCACATCGTTCAGTGGGGCACATCTCTCGAGGGACACATCACCTGCCCCTTTGGAGGGATTTGCGTCGATCTCTCCCGGATGTACCGCATACTCGAGGTGCACTAGACCGACTCCGACGCTGTGGTTCAGGCAGGCGCTCAGTGGGAGGCGGTCAACGAGGAGTTGAAGGAGAGGGGGCTGGAGCTGTGCTTTCTGTTGGATCCTGGACCGAGCGCGTGCATCGGCGGGATGATGGCAACGGGTTGCAGGTGAGTGCCGAATGTGTCCCGAAATGAACGTGTGGGGCGAAGGAATCACTTGTTGGAGGAGGTCGCCCCACGAGGTGGTCCTAGGAGTGGAAGGTGTCTGTGAAGAGCGGTACAAGTCGAGCGGGCTAACTGGCGTCTAGCGGGACGAATGCGGTCCGATATGGGACAGCTAAGGGAGAGTGGTTCCTGAACGCGGTGGGTTCAGGTTGCTCCGAAGTGGGTTCAGGTTGCTCCGAAGGTGTGTCTGTAATGCTGATCTTGGGATTCCTAGACGATTGTGCTTCCCAATGGCGACATCATCAAACGTCCTCGTCGGCTTGCTGTAACCCTTTCCCCTTGAAATCGCATGGGATCCGCCGCTTGACGCATCGCAAACAGGGGTCACCCCCTAGACATCGCAGCTTTTGCTTTCGGCACCGCAAGCATGCCTGGGATGCACGTTGGTTGGCAGACTCCCTCCTTCGGTGCTTTGTTTTCTCGGAGTCTCCGACAGCTGGCCTGGGCAGTTCTCTGACCACCTGACGAGCTGGTCTCTCCGGGAGTAGAATGCAACTGCGGGCCATGATATCACGACGCGCCATATCTTCTCAAACGTGTGAACGAGAATATACTCTGAGCTACGTATTGGTTGATCGTATTGGTTGGTCGCCCTTGAACTGCTCACGACTGGCATCGAAGCTGTCAGACGCATGATAATCGATACAGGGTAAGAAGAATGCGTTCCAGTCACAGTGGGTGCTGATAAACAGCGTCCATCTCGAGACGAGGTACTCCTCGGTGCGGATGTGAAACTCCCGCGCCATGACAAGAGCTCGCCACGGCAGATTGCCCCAGCGGCCCATATCCTCCTCCTCATTGACCTGGCTGGCGACCTCATACTCGGATGGATCGAGCTCACCACCGTCCTGAATGACATGGGTGAGCGACAGGGGTGGACTGTGAGGAAATACAAGGAAATGGCACCCACGGATTCGTCCTCGCCCTCGTCTCCGTCGTCTCCATCCGCGTCCCCGTCCCCGTCTCAATCCTCGCCCTGGGTTTCATCCTCTGTATCATGGGTCTTGTCTCCTTCATTCGAGTCGTTCTCTCTCTCCTCCCTTTCCACAGGCACCTCAAACCCCTCGCTTTCATAAGAGCCGCCGCCTCGAACATACTCTGCAACGAGTTGGCGTACACCGACACTTCCCGGGCTTCGGCAATGACCAAGTCACAGGCCGTTTTGTCATGGCAGGACTGGCAACTTCGGGCAATCAGGCGTTTACCCTTGCGGTAGACTCGGACGACGCACCGACACTCCTTGTCCCGACAGGGTGGGTAGCGGTCCGTACCCTCCAGCTCAATCACAGCTGGCTCTTGGCGGCTGAGGATAGTCTACAACGGATGACTCAGTGCACATCAACAAACTGAGGGTAGACTCACATGGCGAGACCGCATGACTGATGCCTCTGATGGGACCTCCTCCTCCTCATCGACACTACTATCCGAGCTTGGCTCCTCGTCGGCGGCTCTGGAGCCTGAACCCGAAACGTGGCGGGCGGCGGCTTGCCAGCGCGAGCACCTCTGCGTGAGCCCGCCCGTGCGTGCCGGAAGTCGATTCCGGTAGCAGGAGTGACACGGGTCGTCGAGGCGACACGCGTGCTGCGGGCTGTGGGGATGAAATGGGCCGGCGGGAGCTGCGGCGCCGCGGGGGCGGGGGGGGGGATCAGTCGTCGTACCGGGCTCGGACTCCAGAGCCCGCGCCGCGTTAGTCTCTGATTGGGTTGTACGCTTCTCGGCCGGCATTGCGCTGACGTACGTGTGGCGCACAGGTAGTCGATGCGGGAGGGTGAAAGTGAAGTGAAGTGAAGTGACGTTGACGCCGTTGAGCGTGGATCGGAGTTGTCGACTTGTGAAGACGTCGAAAGAATGGTGGGTGTTACGTGGTATGCTTGTGGGGGGATGAGAGGGTCGCATTTGGTCCTGTATCCCCCATTCACTATTGTCGTGTGGTGAGTGTTTCCGTCCGTTGTCAGGGCGATGGGCCGTCCCCCCCCGGCGGCGAGACTTCCACTGTCTCGCCGCCCGATTTTGGTAGTTCGTATGCAACCCGTATACCCCTTGTCCCAGGCGCTACCGAATTCAGCCCGGTCCGCTGATGAGGAGGGAGTCCAAGCTCTTGTAGGTAGAAGGCTAGTGCCCATTCCTCGAGCTGCCAGGATGTTACAATGGGTGATATAACGCTGACGCTATGGTGATAATCACCACATGGCCAGGAAGGCTGTAGGCCGCCGCAGGAGCCCGTGCCAAGAAGTGGGAATGAAAGACCGCGTCGATCTTGAGAGAACTACTGTATGCTAAAATGAGGCGCTGACCGGGTTCAATACGGTCTCAGAAGCCGGATCGCACGGGCTACTTCGGAGTCACTGGTTGATGAGGAGAGATGAAGATTGCATCCATCCTTACGCAGTTATCGCAGTGGCTCTACTAAATCCCTAACCCAAGGCCAATAGCCCTGCCAGCTCCCTCGCGTGAGAATGCCCCTACCAACGGTACAGTATCCCGCCCACCTCACCCGCAGATCCTCCGCGACGTGGAGAAAGTGCTCGTGGAGGTCCATTGAGACGTCATGCAAGAGTCTACGGAGGTCCGGAAACCACAGGAGGAGGAGAGCCTCGCCTTCATCGGAGAAAGCAAGAACAGCAGCAAAATTTGCGCAATCCCGTTGGCCTCGTTCTGGCTGCCAGTGAGCCCGACGTCGACATTGCGCCCACCGGCTGTACTTCAAGCTCAACGGAGGGTAAGAATGGACGGGCGTCCGAAGCACAAGGGCCCAGCGGGGCCACGGCGATGGCGACGCCGACGTCCATGCTAATATCTGCGCTCTCTGAGCAGCTGCAGCGAACCAAGGTGCCGATAGGGCATCATGCTGTTGGGGCGAGAGCCTCCGTGGAATGCTCAGGCCGGTTGACGAACCGAGACTGAGCCAAGAGCCCAAAACTTGGTGTGCGCTACGTGCCGTCATCGGTTTCAGCAGCAGCAGAAGCAGTCCGATCGGCCCGTGGAACGAGAGCTGAGGCTGCCCCCGGCGTGGTGAGTGGACCGAGATCACCTGCTTGAGTATCAACTCGCCCGCAGCGCGCTCACCGCGATGCTGGTAAACAACCGCAGCACCGGACGGGACGATGCAGCTGTCACACAACTATGGTCCATGCTGTAGGCTCGCTGTTTCGGCCCACGGCAGTGAGCTCCTCAGCACGTAGCTCGACGGCTGCATGATATCGCGAGTCATGAGCCGCATGTGCAGCCCCCCTGACAGACAACGGGTTGAAAAAGCCCGCGTCGGTTCAGACGTCCTATCGCACATGGACAATGCCCCAGATGTCGCTCAGGGCTCAACTGCGGGCCATGCTCGCTCCTTGTGCCAGATCTGAGCTCTGCTGGAGCTCTACCACCTCAATCCACCTGATGCGTCCATGAAAGCGTGTACAATAGGATTCGTGGCGAGTATCATGTACGCCAATCCACGTATAGCTATGTGCAGCTCCCAGCTGTCTATGGTAGATCACGGTGAGGTGTAACCACTTTGCCAGCCGGTTTGAATGTGCCCTGGAGACCAATAGTGGCGCTCTGCGGCAGGGTGTGAGGGAGAGGGTCAGCTGCGTGCTCACTTGGCGCCCTCAGTGTTCCTCTCGTAGCGGAGGAGCGTCTTGGCACCAATAGTCTAGTGAGCTGTACTGAGTGCAGTCTCCTCAAAGAAACACGTAGTCAGGTTGGTTCTTCCCTTCGCCATCGTGACTTTGTCCAACAGCTAGCCGTGAAAGACTTGCGGCGCGTATCGTGAACGTATCTCGCGAAGACCTCAGTAACTGGGAGCCCGTGGAGAGTTCAGGTTGTGATCCGCCCGTAGGATTTGCCGGACATAGGGGGTTTGATAGCTGAGAGCCTGCTAGTACGCCATGTTCAGTGGGGTTATGAGCACCTTCGGGAGCCAGGGTGAGGTGTATCCAGCACATCGACCAAGCCGAACCCCGACATCATCCCAACTGCAAGTTTGCCAAACATCGAGCTCGAGCGAAGACCCGATGGCATCCCGAGGTGGGCCGGTGATCAAGCCGGAAAGACGAAGTCATCCCGATGTCCGGCATGCCGAGCGGCAAGCCCCATCCCGGGATATGCCAAACATCGCAACCCGGCGGCATCCCGTGCCAA